>CM021102.1:757978237-758065432 GCA_007115665.2 Sequoiadendron giganteum | reverse complement strand
GTATATATATATATATATCCCTCCTTCCCTCTTCCTCTCTGGCTCCCCTCTAATTCTCTTCTCCTTTGCCTCTATCTTTCCCTCTCTCTCTCTCCTCCTTTCCCTCTCTCTCCTCTCTCCTTTCTCCCTCTCTCTCTCTTCTTCCTCTCTCTCTCTCTCTCTTCTTGCCCTCTTTCCCTCTCCCTCCCCCTCCTAATTGTCTCTCTCCCTTTCCCTCTATCTTTCCCTCTCTCTCCCTTTCTCCTCTCTCTCTCCCTTTCCCTCTATCTTTCCCTCTCTCTCTCCCTTTCTCCCCTCTCTCTCTCTTCGTCTCTCTTCATCTCTCTCTCTCTACCCTAACCCTTCCCGCTCCTAATTCTCTCTCTCCCTCTCTCTCTCTCTCCCCTCTTCCCCTCTCCCTTCCCCATCCTAATTCTCTCTCCATCTCTCTCTCCCCTTCCCCTCTCTTTCCCCCTCCTAATTATCTTTCTCTCTCTCTCTTCCCCTCTCCCTTCACCCTCCTGATTCTCCCTCTCCCTCTCTCTCCCCTTCCCCTCTCCTTCCCTCTCCTAATCCTCTCTCTCTCTCCCCTTCTTCCTCTCTCCCTTCCCCCTCCTAATTATCTCTCTCCCCCCCTTATGCCTCCTAATTATCTCCCCTTCTCTCTCCCCTTCTTCCCCTCTTCCACTCTCCCTTCCCCCTCCTAATTCTCTCTCCCATTATTCCCCTCTTCTCTTCTCCCTTCTCCCTCCTAATTATCTCTCTCTTCCCATCTTCCCCTCTCCCTTCCCATTCCTTCTTCTCTCTCTCTCTATCCCTTTCCCTCTGTCTCTCCCTTTCCCTCTCTCTATCTATCTCTTGTCCACCCTCCACCTCCTAATTACTCTTGGGTCTATGTGTGCCACAAATTGGATATCCAATTTGTGGCACCAAAATCTCACTGCCATAATAAATTTTTAAATGTTTTCAAATATTGCCCAACCCCAAATCAGATATCCATTTTTTTAACTTTTAAAAATCAGACATCTGATTCAAAACGGATATCCAATTTGTAAAACTTAGGCTTGGGAATTGCTATGGAGCAATGTACTGACACCCAACCCAAAAAAATGTCAACTAAGGATTTTCACATTTTTTTGTGAGTGGAAAACACTACTTTTTTCATATTTCCACTTTTTGGCCCATCATGATCGTGCACATGCCCCTCTGTAAGTACTCACTTTGAGCCACTTGAGAAATCAGATATGGTTAAAGTGCAGAAATAATTTGATATCAAAAGGTTTAGTGGTTTGAAAGAAATGATTGCTAAAGATAAAACCCTTTTAGCCACATGTGTGAAGAATGTACAAAATTCTCTATCAAAAGGTGGAAATATTTACAAATCATGCCTATCTTTTTCAAAATTTATGGAAGCTAATGAGAAAAAGGTTAAGGATCTAGAAAAAAATCTAGCTACTACTTTTGAAGCGTTTGATCCTCTAACTAGTGGTGTTGGAAAGATAAAAGGTGAAGTGATATCTTTGTTTGAAAAGATAAAGAGATTGAAGCATGAAAATGACAAAATTGTTGCAAGAGCATGTGAACTTAGAGGCCTATTGGGTCTAAAGATTGAGATAATATCAAGCACTCTAAAGGAATCCAACAAAATTGGAATCTGCAAAGACACAATCCTACCTAATTTGTGGTCACATAACAATCTTGGAGAGTCTAAAAATGGGTTTGGGACACAAATTTTCTCTAGCTGAAGAAATATTTTGCAGATATTTTCCAGTTTTGTAAGTATGTAGTTTGCTTATAACAGTTTTTTTTGATCCATTTTTGGGTATGTGGATCCCTGCCTTTGCCATTGATGTCAAAGGGGGAGAATAGTGGAGTGAAAAATAAATAATCATCTTAGGGGCATAATTGTATTTTTGGAATTTTGGAGATGGGAGTGCAATTCATGTTGGTACTTCTCCGACACTTAGTCATTTTTCACTAAGTGTTTCCATCAATGCCAAAGGGGGAGACTTTTGGCAAGAGACACTGCTAGTATCAATTGGTGTTGTCATTGATGGTAACACTTATCAATGATTAGATACGTACATCATCATTCGATCATACCGGTAGACAGATTGAAGATTGTCAAGGAAGAACAGGGCATCTGGTAGTTCAGTGTTCATCGATCTGTATGGAGATTTTATTTTATTACATTGTGTTGTGCATCTCAAGAAATGTTTTTTGGTGTATGATCTCTTCTTCTAGTAGTTCTTGGTGGATCGTATCAATCTGTGTGTGAGTTTGAAGATCCAGTTGAGTAATTTTCTATCTATCAATGCATGGAAGCCGAATTTGTGAATATTACATGTCATGGATGTTTGGAAAGTAATTATTCAATTATGTTTGTGTTCAACCATCTTTGTTTGGGTCCTACCCAAGTTGTGGCTGACCATTGTTGATACACATTACATATTATTCATGTTTTGAGCTCACAGTTGTAATTATTTTTGTGTTCTATTGATGCCAACCTATTGTGATTAAATTCTTGATTGCAGATATATATAAGTATTCGTTCATATCATTTTGAAGTGTATGAAGTGTTTGTTGATGAAAATTGTGAATAAGAGCATAGAAGAAGAGTGATAATGCACAGTTTCACTTGTGCATAAATAATTTGTGTTGCGAGTGTGAGAAAAATAGAGCAGAAGTGCATAATCAGTCTATAGGATAGAAGATCAAGTATTGAGCCTAATCATAATTGTAATCAAGCATATGTAGATGATACTAATTCAGATCAAATCTCTTAGATTATTTTAATCTAAATATTTTGTAAGGCAATGAGCCTTCCCTCTTGAGTAGTGAGCTCTAGGCACTGTGCCTGAATACAAGTATATTCCCCATATTCTAAATTTCATTTCAGTATACTCAGATCATATTGTGGATTGGCCATCCACCATGATTTTTCCCCTAATAGGGCTTCCACATAAAAATCCTTGTGTTATGGTTTTGTGTTTGTTTGCTTCAAGTTTATGCATTATCGTTGAATGTTGTTAATGCTCTGAAGATAAAGGTTAATAAAGTTAATTTTTGCACAACACTAATTCACCCCCCCTCTTAGTGTAGCTTATTTCCAACACAAGGGAGTTGTAGAAGCTGCCAAAATGGAGCTAGAAACCAAGACAAAGGAGTGTTATACTTTAGAGGTAGAAGTTTTGGCTTTGAGGAAATGATTAGATATGTGTGATAGTAGTACCAAGTTAGTAGATCTCTTGGACAAGCAAAAAGACCATAAGAACAATATTGTCCTAGGGTTTGTAGAAGGTGAATGTTGACACTCCAATGATCTTCACCATGTTGATGGTAGTATTAATGTCACAAATAATAAATTCATGAAACCATTAAATATCAAAAGGAATACACCATTCAGGTATAATTTGCACTTCTTTGGTTATTGCTTTAATTGTAACCAATATGGGCATAAAGCTCTAGTAAATGTAAGATTGTGTCTAAAAGGAGGTTAGGTTTTGTAGGTAGAAATCTATTTGAGTTCTTAAACAAGTTGAGATGCTTTAATTGTGGAAATTTTGGGCATATAGTTGTAGACAAAAATATATACAAGTTGATCCTACACACCTTATCCTAATCTTACTAACATCATTTCTTCCTAAATCACCCCCTTTACTAATTAATTTAATTAAATAAATTTTATTTGATTAAAATCATCAAATTTCCTCTCTTAATTAAATAAATCAAATTCATTTGATTAAGTCATTCTCTTCTATTAAATAAATAAATCATTTTGTTTAATTAATCCTATAAATCCCCCTTTTAATTAAACAATCCACTTTATTTAATTAATCTCTAAAGTCATTCCATTGAATTAAAAAAATTAATCTTTATTTGATTTAATCTAACACCATCTTCTTTAATTAAATAAATCAAAATCTTTATTTAATTAAGTCTACATCATTTTCCTCTCATTTTGATTTATTTCAATCCAAAAATCTAAAGAAAATGGTCAAATAAGCTAATCCCTCATTAAATTAATCAAATCCTGATTAATTTAATCTCAATCCCCTAAATTCTCTAGATTTTTCCACTTGCACATGAAAATACATTTAAATGATTTATTAAATCTCTATTTTCTTTCAACATGGCATAAAAGGAGAATATTCTTCCAAATTTGAAAATCCCTCCAAATGGGATTTGTCCTTCCAACAAAGCATTTAAATCCTCTTACATGTCCTTGTGCATTGAGCCAAGTGGAATTTAAGTCATTCTTTTCTCCCTCCAACAAGCCAACTTTCAAATTTCAAATTCCACCTTATAACATTTATTGTGCACAATCACCAAAATATGCTCAACTTTCATCCATTCACATCTTGAAAAGTGACACTTGGCCATTGCATATTGAATGATCCCACATTCATCCATTTTTCCTCTTCTTCTCTCAAGTTCATCCATAAATAAGAGGCATTCCTTCTCATTCTTCATCCACAATTTGAAAGCAAAGTTATTATCTTCACATTTAGAGCAATTTCATTCATTTCCTTGAGCATTTACCATTATCATAGCTAGGTTATTGCAGATTTTAGCAAGAAATAACATTGTTCTTCACCATCAAGTGGATCAATCTTCATCAATCTTACAAAAGAGTTGGAAAAGGGTCAATTTCTACACATAATTGGTACCAATTCGCCCATGGGATTAAGAGTTTGCATGTTAGAATAGGCTTTCATTGCTTTCTTGGTTCATTTCTTCATTTTATTTCCTATTTGAGTATTGCAAATGAATTTCATGGTGAATCCTTTCTCTTACTTAGATTTGAATCTAATTGTGTGTTTTTTTCTCGTGTTTGTGCAGGTATAGGATCGAGGGTTCACATTTTGAAGCTAGGAGGGAAAGACCTCGTTTTTAACATTTTTTGTAGGTTTTATCAATAGGTCTACTCAGAAATCATGAGGTAGCGCATCCACTATCTGTTTTAGTGCATTTGACCTTTGTTTCGGTGCATTTGGTAGTTGTTTTAGCGCATGTAGCACCTTATTTAGAAAATCTAGCACCAGTTTTAGTGCTTTTATAGTTAGTTTTAAAATGATGATATCTTGGTCATACAAAGGTCTTTTTTGAAGCTTGTTTTTTTGAAATGGGGTATAATTTCATAAGCTATACAATGGTGTAAGTGTTTCTGAATTTTAGTAGAGTTAAAATTTTCAATTTTATCTAAATTCAAATCACATTATAACTTGGTCTAAGTTTTAAGGTTTTTATGCTTAATGATTCATCTAACCCTTATATCTTCTTGTTTTTTGATCTCATCTAACATTTTGAGAACTTTTGTAAGTTAGGAAATGAAAAAGGGGAGGAGGAAACAAAATAAAATATTCTTATGACATCATTTCTCTATTGTATCAAATGTCTTTAGACACTCTTGGAAGCAATTATAATTCCAAGTTTAAGGATTTTATCTCTTCAAGATTTTAGGATTCAATAGATTTCAATTTGGGCTCTAAAAAGAACAAGAAAAAAGGATTAAAAAGAACCTTAGGGAAATTTACTAGATTTTTTTAAAGGTTAACAATTGAACAATAAAATTTCACTTTTCCTTTTGGTGCTTAAACAACAAATTCATTATTGCTTTGAAGGATTAAAATGAACATGTGCTTCTATTTTTTGTAATCACCTACCTAAAGTAATATCAGTAAAAGGACGTATGCACTTCTCTCATGCTTTATAGCGACCTTGAAAATCAAAAATATTTTTGGTGATCTTAAGTTGTGTAAGTGGTTGCCTCCACATTTCATTTGGGATTAAAGAAATTGAACTAATCTTGCGAGTGTGAGTGTGGCATATTACGAGTGTTCTCCCTTTATCTTTTAATGAAGGTTGATCGAACTATGGGATATGCTTGCTCTCTTTTGTTCATCTTAGAGGGACTTCTTGGTAGGAAAATGTAATCACCCCAGGGAATGACCCAACTGAGAACATGCTAAATCCAAGCAACTTCCAACTGATATATATAAGTGTGGATTCTCGAGGAAAGTTTGAGAATAATGAGGATTATTTCAATGAGAAGGGAAGAAATGGTCTCTCACCGCATGGATGGTCCCCCATGAACGGAATGCCCACATTAAAACCCTTGTTTAGCAAAGGCTAAAATCTTTAACTATTTTTTGGTGCAAAAGGTTATGTCCTTTGAAGCTACCCCACGTAACATGTGGTTATATTGTAGAGATAAAAAGTATTCCATGGGATTTTCATGGGTACTAATGCTTGGTTGACCCGAGAAGTGTGTGTTGTGGAGGGGAGCTAGTGTGGTCAAGCATCTAATCATCTGCACTTAATTTGCACAGTTGGATTTATCCAAGTGGGAACCCAACAAATATTGTCTCTTCATCCTAGGGTGGTGCATGTTCTTGGAATCAAAATAGTTTTCTTGGATCTAAAACATTGAAATACAAACATTCAACAAGATCTTCAAGATTTTAGACCCTTTGGAGGAATAAAATACCTTTGATGAATTCAAGTTCTCTTGCTTTCCCTAGGGATTTCATCCTTAGAGGCTTCTAAGTATTTGGACTTAGTCACAATTTTCTCTCTCTAAATTCAACCTAGGAAACTATGCTCTTGAAACCATGATTTTCACATAATGGACCTTGTGGAATGAAAATGAATTGAGGCATAGACATTTAGTTTGAAATTTTAATCAAGAAATTGTTTGTGGTAAAAATAACTCATTAAACAAAATAAAGAAACAATTGAATCCCACACATGTTTTCTTTCAAATGATTTCCCACAAAATCAAAATCTGCAAGCCCAAATTCAAAAATCTTAGTCCAAAGGACCGTGCAGAACATCTTTCAAGGCTTCATGAGGTAAGAGAAAGGTTGGTTTACAACTTCTACAAGAAAGCTTCAAGAAACAACCCTAACTTGTATTAGTTTTATTATCAACAAAATCCTAATCTCTTCCAAAGGTTTTCTTTTCTCACATAGGAAATATGGCATGTTCTTCAAAATTGAGGCCTTGTAAGAAGGATTTTTATCTAGGTAAAGTCTAGGATAAAAATCATCACTCTCACCCATCTCTCAACCAATCAAAATCAAAATCATCTCACCAACAAACTCTTGGAAACTTTGAAAACATCATTTATGCTAAACTTCTAGACAAAATTGAATCTTTGTTTGACTTAACACACTTAGTCAAATTATCCTTGTGAGAAAATTTATCTCTTGATAAAATCCAACATCTTGGGATCTAGGAGTTAATTATCCAAAATCACTTTGTTTGACTTAACACACTTAGTCAAATTATCCTCTTATATATAATTTTATCCTAGGATGACACAACTTCCTAGAGTTTACAAGTTCATTATCCAAATCAATCAAAATCAAATCAAATCAAGACCTAAAGTTTAGCATCCCCCTAAAATTTCTTCAATAGTTTTTATCATCCATATCATCCATCTTTCACTTTCACCATCACTTTGATCCTTAATCTATCCTAGTTCATCTCTTTTTGTACCTAAATTATTTTATGGTGCAAACAAGATCTCAAAACAAGAATAATATGGAAATCACCAAGAAAACATCAATTTCAAGTGATCTAAGTCAAACTACTCCTGAAATAAATCATGTTGGATCAAGCAATCCTCCAAGAAATTTCCCTCTATCATCACAAAATCCTCAGTAGGATGGTCATGTAGAGGACATTATCGACAATGGGATGACACAAGAAGAAATCCTAGAGATGGTGAAAAATCCTAAAAATAATCGAATAGTCAATGCTATGATGAGGTTATATCCCTCCAAATACATGCTTGAGTTAGCAAAAGAAGGGGCTAAACTCCCTTCCGACTTTTATGTAAGCACTATTGTGGAAAGACCTCTCAGGATCATGCCTCCAACCTCATCCATGCTTCTACTTCAAAGTGTCACTCAATACATAGTACAAATCATAACATCCATTGCTTCAACCCCACCAATTGTTAACAAGGGAAGTGCAATGCTTCAAGAACTCCAAAAACACCCCCTTGTGAGCAATCAAGAGTTGAGTACAAACACCACACTAAATCAATATGTTCTGATAAATCCATTACACCCTTACATTCCACTTACATTCCATTATTCCACCAATCCAACCTCTTATCACACAACACCAATTTATCCTCTAGACACGCAAACCTCGCTCCCTACCTCACAAGGAGAAAGTGACTTGTTTAGAGCAGGAGGAATATTTGATCCCTAATCATCACTTCAAGGGATTGCACTGTCCATCTTTCCACCATTTACACCTTTACCACTTGCATGCACATCACCCCTTGGGCCAGGACTTCCTCCTCTATACTCTATTAATCAATCAAATCAAAGCATCCTATCTAATGCTCCTATTTTTCCATTGATATCACAACAACAGATGGAAACCATCCAAGAAAACCCAACAACCAACACATCCCATGTCTCTCAAAGCATGGTTTCCCAAGGACCAAGCATCTCAATCACACTATTGATAACTCAAACCCTAATCATCAACATGATCTTTTTGCTCATCACAATGGTCATACCACTCCCAATCCATCATCACTACCATAAAAAAACATGGAAAATTCATTTACCATCGCATTACAAGATGCTCAACAAGCCACCCATCCAAAGGAACTACAAAACCAACAGGTTGCACAACTAGCTATTCAGAAAGCACAACAGGTTACCCAAGCCTAAGTTGTACTACAAAAATAGTAAGTTGCTTAGCAAGCACAACAAGCATAGAAGGATACCCAAGCCGAAGCTTTACTACAACAACAACAAGTTGCTCAAGTTGCACAAGCTACACAAGTTGGTCAAGATGCACAAGTTGCTCAAGCTGTATAAGCTACACAAGCCACACAATCCACACAAGTAGCTCAAACCACACAAGAAATCCAACAAGTGCATGCTCAAGCTCGAGTACAATATTAAGCCCAGAAAGTGCAAGCACAAGCACAATACGAAGAAAAATTGTAAGTAGCCTAGCAAGAAGCATATCAACAAGCCTTGCAATATTATCAAGTACAACAGGAAGTGGCCCAACAAAAATCATTGTTGGCACAACAACAACAAGCCCAATAGCTATCATTGTTGGTAAACAACAACATGACCAAAAACAAGCATTGTTGGCTCAACAAAAAACATAGGCATTACTCACTCAACAAAGCTTGCAAAAATCTCCCACCAACATCTCACCCATCAAGCAAACACCTCAAAACATTTCCATACCACCTCCTTATCTACAAGATGATGTGAAAACATAAATTAGGCTACTCTCACAACAAGTGTTTGATCTTCAATCAAGAAAAATGATGAGGACACCCAACAATTTGTGTCCCTATCCATTCAACATGAGCTTAGAAATGGTACCATTCCTGAAGGGATTCAAAATCCCCAAATTTGACAAATATTGTGGGATAGGAAACCCTAAAGATCACATCAAGGATTTCTAGGTACATTGTATGGAAGTCACATACAATGACACATATTTGATGTGGTTGTTTCCTTGAAACTTGGTCGGTGCTGCCATGGAGTGGTTCTCTCGTCTACCTATTGGTATTAGAACATTCTAAGAAATCAAAGATGCATTCCTCCAGAATTACACATTCAACATTTGTGTGGATGTTGTTTTAGAGGAATTATCGACACTCAAACAAGGAAAGAGGGAATCATTCACCTCCTTCCTACAATGATGGTGATCCAAGGCCAATCAAAGAAAATGGGCCATGCTAGAGGAACAATAGGTTTACACCATCATTGCTAATTTGGACAAGACCTTGGCATTTTATCTAAAGATGTAATGCATCACCACATATGACCAATTGATCCCCAAGATGGTCAACATCGAAAGGACCCTTATAACACAAGGGGGCACACCTACCTATCTTGAACATCAAGATAGTCACCCATCCACCAACTACAATGATAAACCTTGTACATGGGTAAAGAAAAAGAATATCACCAATGATGGAGTGGTCGATGCTAAGGTCATCATCAGTGCTTCAAAGAAAAATGATCAAATACATCATCATTAACCGCAGAAAAATAATCATAATAACATGCAAGAAAATGTGGTAAACCAAAAACCACCCCATAATCAAATCAATAATCTCAATAATCAAGGAGGACCACCTTCATGAAAGAAGTATCCCCTCAAGAAAAAATTCATAGTCGTTGGGGAGTCAATTGAATCCATCATGAAAAATTTGGTTAATGTGAACCTCATCAAGGTCCACACTCATGATAATTACCAAGAACCCCAAGTGAAGCCACCTTGGTACAACAAAAATCTCCTTTTTGATTATCATAAGCTCAAGGGGAATATGACCACCAATTGCATGAAACTAAAAAATATCATCCAAGATCTCATTGATGATAAAATCATAAATGTTGAGCAACCGGCTGGCAATCAAGATCTTAAAATATACACGAATTTGATGCCCAACCACAATCAAGGAAATGATAAAGGTAAGAATTTTTTTGGCAAAGTGAACCATGTATACGAAGGAGTTGTCACATTCCTTGATGAATTGGTCATTTTTGTTAGCATCAAGGGAGCCAACGTTGATTATGGAGTCACCACACATGATGGCAAGGTCACTATTTTTCGGGGAATCATAGCCATCTAAGACCTCCACCTCATAATCCATCCCTAATGGTTACAACATCCTTGACTAGTTAAAAAGAACCCTTGGTCATATCTCCATCATTGAGTTATTGAAGATTTTAGCTACCCATAGAGAAATACTTCAGGAAGCATTGGCTTCATCCACTGTCTCTTCTAGCCTTGATATGGAGCAATTCCAAGCTATGGTCAGCAAGATTACCATTTTGAATCTCCTCACCTTTTCCAATTAGGACTTGCCCACCCAACCATCTCACAACTGTGCATTACAACTTGAAGTCTTGGTTCACAAAAGTAAGGTCAAAAGGGTCCTGGTGGATGGAGGTGTAGGCCTCAACATTTGTTCACTAAAGCTCATAAAGAATCTAGGAATATCTGAAAATTTCATTGAGAAAGACAAAGGTATTACAATCAAAGTGTATGATGACTAGGAAAGAGTGTCTCAAGGCACTATCAAGCTCCCAATCCAAGAGGGGCAAACTACTATGGAAACCACATGTCAGGTCCTCGATCTTTATTTTCCCTACAATATCCTCCTAGGATACCCATGGATCCATGGGATGAAGGTGGTCACCTCGAAATTCCACCAATGCTTCAAATTCTCATACCAAAATGAAGAGATCACAATTCATGGAGATCCTAAACCTTTCGCCTACTACAAGAATCTGGAAGCCAAGTTCTATAAATTTACCCAAGTCCCAAAGAATGATGAGGGTCCCTCAACCCCATATATTGACCAATCCAGCATTGCCTCCAGTTCTGGGACAAAGACACCCTCCATTCCTGACATATCCGACATCAAGATCATGATCCAAGACAATGGGTGTGGGGAATACAGAATGAAGAAGAATTATTTTTTCATAGGAGAGTTACCTCAATCTCCTAGGTCACATGGGGAACCCCAACCAGTTGAAACACCTTCCCACACTTTCAAGGCAGACCCTTCTATATTTTGATGTTGGGGGGATCTAAGTTGGGAACTCATGGATGAAAGAGACATTTCAAGCTCACTATACCAAGATGAAAGGCTCGTGCTTAATTTTCCCATGGATTAGAGAAGAAAGGGGCTACAAATGATGCTTGGTATGGGCTACAATAGAAATGAAAGCCCTGGAAGGAACAATAATGGCTGACTAGAACCCATCATTGTTGAGAGATGAATAAAAAATCTTGGCCTTGGGTGTACCCTTCCAGGTATAACCATACATGGTCGAGATCCCTCAGCTATCAGCAACCACCCTTCAGCTACCCCTGTCCACAGGTCTACCCTTAGATAAGTTTACCTTTGACATAAGCAATGTGTGTAGTAGTAGTGCTGATGAGGATACCATAACTGGCCTACCTATGATTTTTGAAGACTCCTCCCTACTCATGATTAGCACCCTATCTCTTGAGTCAGACCACCAAACCCACAAAATAAACCTGGTCTACCCCCAACTCATCGATTATGACCAACGAGGACCACCAATTCTAGACATATTCAAAAATTATGAGGCACTCTCAGAATTCATGGGATTACGGGATATAATACCATGTGGAGATCATAAGTTTGGATTTGACATCACATTGGACACTCGGGCATATTACAGGCAAATGATTGAATCCTTCAATTGCAAAAGTGAGAAATTGAGAATAATCTCAAGGTCCTTGACTGAAAACAACACTGTGGCACTCTCTAAGCTAAAATAGTAGAAATAAAGGATGCATCCAATGGTGAAAACCTCTTTGAGATTCCAAAGGATGAAGGATTCAATCTTTCCCTCAATACACTTCATCAAGAAAAATCAACAGTCTTAGCAGAACAATGCAATCTTGTCAACCTGGGAACATAGGAGTTACCGCACATAACCTTCTATGTTAAATCACTTCTAACGGAAGAACATCAAATCTTAGTTGCATTCCTGAAAGAAATAAAAGTAAAATTCACCTGGACTTATGCTAATATGCCTAGGCTTGACCTAGAAGTAGTAGTTCATCACTTGGCAATATATCCTGAGGCAAAACCTATCAGAAAAATGCTCAGAAAGATGCATCCCCAAATAGCCTTGCTAGTCAAAATGGAATTACAAAAGCTCTTGGATGTGGGGTTCATATGCTCGATTGACTATCTAGAGTGGGTGTCCAACTTAGTACCTATTTCAAAACAACCTGGGGGCATCCAAATTTGCATCGATTTCGGAGACTTAAACAAAGCATGTCCTAGTGGAGCTTTTATTTTTTTCCCTTGTAGGTTTATTTTGTCTTCGGTTTTAATGGTATGGGTCATGGGTTTTCTTTTCAAGCATTGACTTGTTATTAATGATGGTCGATCACTTAAGTGGTGTTTTATCCCTTTTTGGTTGTGACTTTACTGACCCCTTTTACCCATCCTTTTAGTCTTTTGCATCATGACCATATTATATTTCCATAGTGTCGGGCCAATGAATTATTTTAGATTAACCATTAAATAATCTTCTAGACCTTGAGGGTCATTTCCCCATCGACCTAGTCGGTCCCCTTCTTTAAGAATAACTTTTTCGCATGTGCAGATTGCATGACTGTTGGATGAAGTGATTTTAATCTTAACCGTTCCTCGCAAGGTTTCTACTTACATCATAAATATTACGTGCGGCATGCGAGATGCTGCCACCTGTCACATTTGATGGTGGGGACTAGTTTTTCTCACTGACCAACGATGGATGCTGATGTTGCGAGTTGTTTCTTTTCCGATGCATCGTGGTCGTCCCTCGCTGACCTCGCACAATTTAAACTTCAATTTCAATAATGTTGTGAGTTGTGTGATTTTTTGACGCGTGGATGTCAATGTTGTACTCTGGAAGACCAAGGTGGGGCCCATTTTGTGCTGATGTGGTGCCTGGTAGGTGAATTTCCTATCAGTTTGATGATTGGAGAGTGAATGTGGCATTTTCAAACTGTTTTGACTTAATCTGAGCTGTTATCCTGGCCAACATTGCTTTTGATCAATGGCTTGTATTTAAAATAAACTGGTGTTGGACTATAGCCATTTTATCTCATGCAAGTGAATAGCAATGGTTGAGTTTGACTCTGCGCCCATAATTAAATGCTAAAAGATCAATGAATTGCTATTTCTATGTTGTATCTCTACACTGAGGAAGAATTGCCTGGTATCAAGTAAAGCAAGCCATTGTTGCGATTTTCCAATCTCATTGCCCTGGATGTTCTGTGAATGAAATAGTAAGTAGCACATATGCCATTTCTTGTAATTTCAGAAGATTTTATGGTTGTTTGTTGAACAATTAGTGATTGTTTCCTGCTCCATTCTTGAAGAATTGTTTGAATAGATTTTCTTTTAGAGCTTGTCTAGATAATTTCTTGGGATTATACAATCGTGAGGTATTTTTTCTATTTAAGGCTAAAGGGAGAAAATTTTAATTGCTTGCCATCTGAAAATAAGATAACCCTAGTTTGAGTTATCATCTGTCTAATATAAATGGCACCCAAGGCCCGAAGTTCTGGTTCTGAAACAACTATCAGGTCTTTCTCCCAAGATATTATTGATTTGTTGAAGCCCTCTACTAATAAGAAGCAGGAGGGAAAGGTTTTGTTCTATGGACCCCTACTCTTGGAAGGGATAACAAAAAGTAGTGCGCAATTCAAGATGTTGAGTTACCATATGCGGGGTGGCAATTGTTCTCCAATTGGTTTGGGAATAGGAATTTGTTGGTCCCTTTGTGTAACCCATTGAGGTCAGACTTGGGTAAGTTGGTGGTGCCTAATATCTACTTGGATGTAGATATTTTAAAGGATATTGTTGTGAGATATAACCCTGTGACCTGAGTTATCAGGACTCACGCTGGTGTGCAGATGGTTAAGGTAACTAGAGAAGAAATCACAAAGATTTTCAAGTTGCACAAATGGAGTAAAGATATGATTCCTATCAACCATGAGGTTTTCAAACAAGAAGATAGAAATACTAAGGGTTTGTTTAGAACATCCCTTTTGATACCTCATTTAGTTGTCTCGGGAAGAGGAAAAAATCAGAAGAAGGTAGTGATCGGCAGGAATGAGCCTAAACCTTTTCCTGTGGACTATTTCTCCAATTATTTCAAGAAGACTATTTTTTCTTTATGTCAAGTTCTTGGAGTTAGTTTAAAAACAACCTTGCCTACTGATATTATGTATATGGTAGTAAATCTCTAGCACTCGGGTTTCAACGTGGTATATGATTTTTCCACTTACCTAGTGAAGAAAATGCACACGGGTTTGGTGGCTTTATAGGAGGGTTGATATTGGGTTGGATTTAGGTGGTTTTCCCTGTTAATCCACATGTTTCTGTATAGGGGTCAGGTTGTAATTGAAAGAGATATGGAGTTAAAGAAGAAGGAAAGTAATATTGAAATGCCTATCCAATATTGGACTAGGATTCTTGACATGCATGATCATAAGTTTGACTATGTAACTTTCCATAATGTCTTTGGATCTAAATTAAGGAAGGATTTGGTTCATGACCCCCCAAGGATTCCAAAGGAAATTCATGACTTCTTTAGGCCGATGGAGAGGAGACCTGAATTAAGCATAATGCACAATTGGGGAGACACTATCCCCTATTATAGTACAACAGTTTTTAGGGTTTTTGGCACCAATGTCGATCCAAGGGTTCTGCCAAGGGAGGTACCCCTTAGAATTGGATTTCTGGAAATCATGAGGCAGTTGGGAGGCACTCAAGAACTACACTTTCCAGTTGAACAAAAGAAGGGTTCTTTCTTCCCTGAATATACAACATTTGTCGATTTTGCTTTGGCAAAGGGAGGATGGAAGGAGTTACATACATTAATTGGGCCTTATAGGCTAAGGACTGTGCACCCCAAGAATCATGATCCTGAGGGTTTTATCTCTCAAATGAAGGTAAAACATCAGACATGAACCTTTTTCCACAACTTCTACTTTCCTAAGGACATCATCAGGAATATTTTTTATTTGGAATTACAAGAGGAGAGAAAGGAAATGTACATTGCCTACTCTAAAATGGTAAACAATAAGCATGAGAGAATACCTGATTTCAATCCCATACCTAATGCTAAAGATGAGTTTAGTAGGGCAATGTATGCCATTGATAATTTTGAGAGTTTGGTTGGGGTTTTGAAAAATGAAAGGGTTGTGGAAGAAAGGGGAAAATTACAAACAATCTAGGAGTACCTTGAAGTAAGGTTAGAGGAGAGGCCTACTTATAAGCTCTAAAATAAGATAAAGGTTTTTTCTAGAAGAAGGGGAAGTAGGGCTGAAGATGCTACTAAAAATATTGCACCATCTTCTTCAGGGCAATCAGTGTCGAATATTGTTGATTTGGATTCACCTCCGAGTTTTTCAGAATAGGCTTGCCCACCATCACCAAAGAGGTAGAAGGTTGAAAGAGTAAATATGGTTGATTGTGATGGTAATGAGGATGATGAAATTATTGTGACTCTAGATGAAATGCATCCTAAGATGCCATTAGACCCAATTGACATTGCAACAATTTCAGGTGCAATTACTTTGAGGTTAGGAAAAGATGAAATCAAAGGAATAACAAGCAATGATGACTTGAGAATAGAAGCCTATAGAGAGTTCATGATGGATGACTGTTTTATTCAAACTAGTGCTTTTAAATATTTTTTGTGGAGAGCACATACTACATTATATGTTGAAAAGGTGGCACATGAGAGAAGTCTACATTCAGAGCTCCCAAAGAAGGTAATTCAATCTAGCGTTAGAGAATAGATGAGAAACAAATTTAGAGAAATAACACCAGGGCATGGCTGGGTATTGGTACAAAAAATTGGAGTATTGCTACTTCCTGAATGGGATATCATTGATGTTGTGGTGTTTGACACAAAAATAAGGACCAATAAGACACTACTTTCTGCTGAAGAGGAGGCTACATTGGCACTCAAAGGATCAGCCTTTAGTGAGGAATGGGATGCTTTGACAATCTGGTCTCTATCCACTGGCTCTAAAAACAAAATTGTTGCAGAACTATCTGACTTCAGTGGTCACTTGGTTGTGAGGAGAGTTGTCGATACCCCAACATTGGAAGCTATCGATATGGTCGTAAATGTTGCCAAATTCACCAGGGCAACCGTTCAATATTTGACCAAGGACCGGGATACTCTTAGAGGCCAATATAATGACATTATTATTGAGGATAATAAGAGTCAACAAAAGCTAGTAGAGTTGGAAATTGAATTGGCTTTATTGAAGCAAAAAATGGATACCATGAGGTCTTAAAAGCAAGCTAGTTCTAGCCACACTATCTCTGACCCACCAGTAGAGCAGTCTCAACCTTCTACACAAGAACAGTCTTTGGCTATTGTTCCATATAATATGGGAAAAGTGCCTACTGCAATTGAGAGGGCTACTAGCCCTAGAGGGGGACTCTCCAGGGAGAAATTGATTCATCAGGTTGAAGAGTATAAGGAGATAGTAAAGCAAATCTGAGATGTAGCAGGGAGAAGAAATTCAGTAATAGTGGACACTGTTTTGAAATATTTAAACAAAAGGTTCCAAAGTAAGCTAAGCAGTGCTCATGCAAAGTATGTCCTAATGTTGCAAGCACCAAAAATGTTTCCAAGGGATAAAGAATTGGCCATCCCATTGCTGAACAAATGGAGCCCTAGAATGGAGAAGTTGAAATTCATGGCAGTAGGGGCAAAAGAACATGGGGATAAATATCCTTCTGTTATAGCAACATATCAATTGGTCAAAGTAATTATCGAGTAGAAGTTTCAGGGATTTTCCGCCCCTATGCAGTCCAAGATTAAATTGTTAAAAGATGTATATGATTGAAAGGACTTGACCCCATTGCCACATATTTTGCACAGTCAAGATGAAGTCAAACCCCTGCAAGTTTGGAAGGATCAGATGAACAATATAATGATGTCTCAAACACATGAGCTATGCAAAAATGTTGACATCCGCATGCTAGAGAATACATTGGAAAAGTTGTCTTTTTTTATTAGTTTCTTAGAGAACTTTGATGAAAAGGCCACATCGATAATGGTGAAGTATGCTCCCTATCAAAACAAATTTGATCAGCTTGTGGCTTTCTAGTGGCCTTCCGAGGAGGATTTTGAATTATGGAAAAAGGTGTTCACTAATGAATTGGAATTATAAATGTTATAGTTGAGAATCACAACTTGGTCATGTATAATACAGGTCTGGCCTTAGATATTATTTTTTTAAATTGCATTCTCCTTTTGACTTCAAGTATAGGGTGCTAAGGTGGAGCTAGTACTATAATTGTTAAGCATGCCTTCGATGTAAAGGGAGAGGCCTTTGGAGTGATGTTTTCTTTCCTCCATATCAACTAATGATGATTTTTGTCTTATGCTCTCCACTCGTATAATAGAATCATAACTGAATTAAGAGTTAGTGGTCCAATTACAAATGGACATGTGTACTCTTTAGCCTGAAGCTTTTTGGCTCCCTTATTTTATAAAAGGGAATTTTGGGCTAAGAGAGAGGTCGGTTGAAATATCTGAAATATGAGAAGTAAGAGTCTAGTGATACAGATAGAATGAATTGTAAGTCCAGGTTTTAAAGTTTTGAGTCAAATTGGAGAACTTAGTTAATCATGGGGTTCTTGAGCATGTTTGTATCAAGCTCATAAATATTTGGGGTTTATTTTCTCTCCTATTATGTTATTTTATATGGATTATTAATGAAATATTGATCCAAGATGATTTTCATTGATCTTCATTTGTTCTCTACTATGAATTATGTTTAACTATAGCTCTAGTTCAAAGGATTGGTTAAATGCTTCAGTTAACTAGTAAGTTAATGCAATATAACAAATAGGATTCATAAAAAAGTAATAAACTCAGGTATAGATGTATGGATTGTAATGCAATTCATAATAGATCATAAGTGTTCAAGATGAAATTTACCCTATAGTTTAGTTTTCTCTTTTGACTCTGTGCATTGGGATATGGCACTAGAACTCTGATCATGTTTTATTCTCACATGTTTTGTGTTATGGCCTCAGGATATTTTACTCAAACAATTTCCTATCAATTTACTTTAAGTTGAGTTTGTGATTATCTATTAATTGGACCTGAGCCTTTTCGAGGAATAGCCAATTTATTGAAGGATCTCATCCATTAACAATAGTTTTGGAATCTATCTATTGCTTACCTGTGTGCAAATGAATCATTTATATGTTGTTTGTTAAGAGCACATTTTAGGGAATACCCTCCTGGATTTTACAGAGTCCAAAGTGTAGGAGAATTAGCTTTATTTCTATTCTCGTTAAGTTGGCCATACTTCTCCTAGAATTTTATTATTGAATGTGGCAAGTTCATGGGAGATTCTAGGAAATACGTGTAGGTTGCAGTAAAAAATGCCAACATGTCCTAAGGATGAATTTCCACTACCCAACATTGACATGATAATGGATATGATGGTCAGACACGAAATTCTATCACTAATAGATGGATTTTTTGGATATAATCAGATTATTATAGCAAAGGGGGACCAACACAAGACAATGTTCACATGTCTATGGGGGACCTACTGCTGGAACATGATGCCATTTGGGTTAAAGAATGTAGGTGTAACTTTCCAAAGAGACATGACACTTATCTTTCACAACATGATTCATAAGGTGGTGGAAGACTTCGTAGATGAAATATTGGCTAAATCTAGAAAACCACGAGACCACATATCAGCCTTGAGCTCCATTTTTGATAGATTGGAAAAGTATAAGGTTCATCTCAACCCTAAGAAATGTGTCTTTGGGGTGCAAGCAGGAAAGCTCCTAGGATATATAGTGTTAGTGAGAGGAATAGAGGTGGATCCTACCAAAGTCAAGGAAATTATCAATATGGAAGCACCCAAGACATTAAAGCAGCTAAGAGGTCTACACGACAGGCTCCATTCCATCTGTAGATTCATAGCACAGCTGGCAAATAAACAAATCCCATACTCTCATCTACTCCACAAGGGGGTAGTATACAAATGGGATGACAAATGCGACCAAGCATTTAATAAAATCAAAGAATACTTACTCATGCCACCAATTTTGATGCCACCAATCCCAAGAAAACCACTGATCCTATACATTTTAGCAACAAAAACAACTCTCGGTGCTCTCTTAGCCCAAAATGATGAAAACGGAAGAGAAAGAGAAATACACTATATTAGTAGGACCATGGTGGGACATGACCTAAAATATACTCCTATTAAAAAAGCTTGTCTAGAAGTTGTACTTGCAGCTCAAAAATTCAAACATTACATGTTGGCTCATCAGATCAATCTAATCACAAAGATAGATCTACTCAAGTGGGTGCTGCCATAATAGTGGCTTACACTTTCTGGGAGATCCTGATTTTTGCTAAAATCACATATTTTTAGAAAATATAATGTTTTAAGCCATGAAAAGTTCCATTTAAAGGATTCCAATTGAATATGGTTTGATCAAACCACCTTAGACTAAGTGCCCTTGGATATAATCTTTCTAGTTTTAAACCATACCTATAATGGAGTCTCTTTGACACCTATCAAAAGGCTGATAAGAAACCACTTTTGATTTACCTTTATGGGGATCAAATGAGTTCATTTTAAATTCATTTTTTGTAAGTATCTATTCCTTATTATAAGCTTCTAAAAAAGTATAATTTTAATTAAATCAAATTTGATTATTATATATATTTTTTATTTGTTGCGAATGTAGGTTTTTCACTGAAAATCAAGCTCTCTATTCTACACATGTGGAAAAATAGTAGATTCTCAAAATAAAAATTTGAAAAATATGTATAGGTTGGGTATTGATGTCCTTAATGCATGAAAAAAATAAAATTGAATTTTGATAAATATAGAAAAAGTTATGTTGTATACAGTGCACCTATGTTTGAATTGTAATTTTTTTGACTTCAAAACTTGATTAAGGACAAAATATTTAATAAAAAACTACGAAACCGAATGAACTAGTTTGATATCATAGTTACACATATAAATTCAAAAAAAATATAATTTTATCCTTCATACAATTTTTTTGATGTTGTATATAGTGAGCATAGCTAGTTAAAAATGTTCTTTACTGATAAAATTTAATTTTGGAAGGAGATAAAAAAAAAGGTGCAATTTGATTCCAAAATTTTTGAAAAAAATATATTTAGAATCTATAGACAAAACTTCCCAAATCACTAGTTTGCATCATCTTCAAATTCTTCATGTTCTAGTCTCTATAGGAGCCTGGAAGTGAATATTTAGTTAAAAAAAAATATTTTAGTGTCCAATTTGCCTAAAAATTGTAAACAAGTATTGTGGGATCACCCAAGTACCTACTTTCTAAAGCCACTCTCATGGGACGGACATACAAGTGGGTCATGATATTCATAGAACATGACATTGAATGTGTGGAGTGCAAGGCCATCAAGGGACAAGTAATTGTAGATCAAATAGCAAAGGCTCCTATATACGTAGAAAACCCACTAATTTCAGAGTTCCATGACGAATCAATTTTCAGCCTAAGTGTAGTAGACCACTGAAATATGTATTTTGATGGATCTTACATGCAACATGAGTTAGGAGCAGGAATTTTCTTCATAACTCCTCAAGGAGACTGCATACCCAAATCTTACAAGTTGTCATTCCCATGCACGAATAATATAGCCAAGTATGAGGCTCTTGTCATAGACTTAAGGATTGTAGTACAATGGAATATTATGGCTCTAAAGGTATATGGGGACTCTTAGCTCATAATAAATCAAGTAAATAATGAATATGAAACAAAGGATGATAAATTGACTCCATACAAGAAATTGAAGGAAAGCCTCAAAGAGTCATTCATTGTTATCACATTTGAATAGCTACCTACAACAAACAAGAAAGAAGTGGAAACAATGGATACAATTGGATCACTCTTGGAAATCTTGCACAACGTCCCAAAGCAATAATTCCTTGTAGAGAAGCTTCTCATACTAGCATTCAAGGTACCAGAGTTTGAATTCGTGTGTGAACTCGTTGGTCTTGGTGATCCTTGGTATCATGAAATTTACACATACTTAAAAATAGGAGTCTTTCCCACTGATATAACCCCAAACCTTAAATTATCCTTCATCAAGAAGTAAACCTACATTGTCATCCTAAGAGAAACCCTTTATTGTAAGAGCATTGAAGGAACCCTGTTGTGTTGCTTAAAAACTAAGGAAGCCCTAATTGCTTTAACCGAGGTACACAATGACATTTATGGATCACACTCGAGTGGTATTACTTTGGCCAAGAAGTTGTTGAGGACCAGATACTACTGGATCACAAAGAAGAGAGATGCACATGACTTTTTCAGAAGATGTTTGCAATGTCAACAACATGGGGACCCGATCCATGCACCAGCTCAGGATCTTCATCCCATTGTTACACCTTGTCCCTTTTCATAGTGCGGGCTTGATTTCATCGAAAAAATCACCCCCACCTCATCCAATGGCCACAAATTCATCATCATCGCCATAGAGTACTTTACAAAGTAGGTTGAAGCCATTCCCATGACCTACATAAATGGAAAGTAGATATCTAAGTTCATCCCGAACTACCTCATTTTTCGATATGGTGTCCCTCAAGCCATTATCTCAGATAATTGGACACCTTTCAAAACTCAAGATGCTCATGACTTATGTGAAAAATTCAATATCCAACATCACTTTTCCACTTCGTACTATCCCCAAGGCAATGGCCAAGTAGAAGCCACCAATAAAACCATCTTGAAAATCTTAAGAAAATAGGCAATGACACTAGTCGAGACTGGCATCTACAGCTAAATCCCACCTTATGGGCCTATCACACTAACATTCACACACCAATAGGTGCCACCCCATTTTCTCTATTCTACGGATTAGAAGCCATCTTACCCATTGAGATCGAGCTCCCATCCCTTTGTATATCACTACAAAATCTCATCACAGATGAAGAACACAAGGGCTCATGACTGAATGAGCTGGAGTTACTAGATGAATGATGTATGGATGCCTTAAACCATCTACAGGTGTATCAGAACCGACTTAAGTAGAGTTATAACAAGAATATCAAAAAGCGGACCATCCAAGTCGGTGAACTTGTGCTAAAGGAGAACCAAAAGAATGTGCCAAACCCAAAAAGAAAAGAAAAATTTGAACCCAATTGGTTGGGACCTTTCGTTATAATAGAAAGCCATAAATCAGGGGAATATCATTCGTCAACACCAGACGACGAACCTCTGTAGGAGCCCATGAACAACTCCCATCTCAAAAAGTTTTATGCCTAAAATGGTTCAAGGTATAGAACCAAACAATACAAAAAAAATAGAAAATGTCCTAAAAAATGGTCACCCTGATGAAAACCTGGCAAACAGGCATCTTGGTGACAACAAAAAAATACAAAAATACAAAAATCAAAAAAATCAAAAAAAGAATTAAAAATAGTTTAGAGAAAAAAATCATCCTCTTGTGAAAATCACTTCAATGGCGCTTTGGACAAGTACCTTGGTGAAAACCTGGAAAATAGGCACCAAGCATAAATAAAGCACTCTACATTCACCAAGATCTTTATGGCTTACTCGACACACTCACTTACGCATTACATTCCATTTATCCTTCCATCATCCATCCACGTCTGTATCATGTATTGATCTTGTGTTTGTATCATGTTCCACCATAGTACTACTTGACATATTCCTAAGGTCATTTTGTCCTACTTGTATCGAAGTAGTCTATTTCATCATGTTGGGGGCATGTTCTTATACCTGCATTGGATCGGATTCGTGTATATTCTTGTGATCTTTTTAAACATAAAAAAATCCAAAAAACATTCAAAAAATATCAAAAATATTAAAAAATACAAAAAATCAAAAACTCGAAATCCAAATCATGTAAAAAATATGAAAAAAAATCAAAAGATTCATCCAATCAAACTACACCATCTTTGAGCTTGAATGTAGGAAAGTTTTATCTTTGATCATCCCCTGAGACATTTTAGGTTAGTCCTTTAGGCATCTGTTACAATTACAATCCTTTTTCCCATCTATCTCATCATTGAGTCAAGTCAATTGTCAGTCAAACTATGCGGTCTTTGCGTGTATAATGTAAGAAAGGCTAATCTATTGATCAACTCTTGAGACCCCTAGGATAGGTCTTTAAGTTAAACTCTTGGTCAAAATCTCAAAAATCCAAAAAAATTGAAAAACTCAAAAATCAAAACAGCCTCAAAACATTTCAAAAACATCCAAATATCTTAAAAACCAAAAATGGTGCATCTGTCTCATCTTTCTTTCAGCCGCAATAATATCCGCTCATAATAAATCAATCGTCATCTTCATCCTTTGGTGGATCAATCAGAATCAAGTATAGTAAGTTCAAAAGTGAACACCTAATCATCAAAGTCTAAAGTCTAGGTCAGTAAGTCAGCAAGTTAATCAATTCAGAGTATCAATATCTTATCATACAATCAATCTTATCATCATTTGATCACAACATGTCCTAGGATGCATCCTTCTTGCAATGGACATCAACATCAGGCATCACCATATTTTAGTCTTGGCTAGTGGTACGAAGAACACTAGCTTGTTTGTTTACTTTATTTTTTCTTTGGATTTATCTTATTGCACTCATTCCAATGAACTCTCAATGATGTCTAAACAAAAATATTTAGAGAGAAAAGAATGGGGCAATGATCATTATCTTTTTATTTTCTGTCCTTGTTGGATATTCTTGTAAAATAACTTTGTCATGCATGCTTTTTTGGTTTGTAGGGAGGGTGTTAGATAGATGTCTTGTTGACCACATAGGAAGGCATGCTTTCTTATGTTTTGGCCTGAGATGTTTAGAATATCTAAACTACATATTGAATTAGGTTTTGTGTGTCAAGTGTGAACAAGAATACTCCTATTTGATTGTCGAGTCAAAGTCCATCACATTAGGTACAACGCCATCTTGGTTCTTTATACCTTGATGTATCGTACCTATGTGTATTATCAAACATAAAGTAATTGGCCCTTTAAAAATCCCAACTCCTAGTAAGCAAACCATCATCATCATCATCATCTCTAATAAAGTAGGTTTTTTGGATCCTCCTTTCATCATCTTATTCTTCTTATTCTTCTATCTTTACTAACATTTCTATCTAAAGTAGGTGTGATATCTTAAAATATACATGAGGCTACCCATGGCCAATGACTGTTTATACATCATCAATTGTTTCTACATCAAGGCTAAACTAATATTGAATCTTTATCATGAGATCGACCCTCAAATTGAACTTTTCGCTGGATCTCTCGAGGGGGTAGCAATGGGGCATTTCAAAAATCAAGATTTGTTTTGAATTTTGATCATAGCAGTTTATTCTTTGAACCAACACAACAAGTGCATTGCTTCAAAGAGGGGCAAAATGCAGACATAAAAAAATATACAAGTTGATCCTACACACCTGATCCCAATCTTACTAACATCATTTCTTCATAAATCACCCCCTTTACTAATTAATTTAATTAAATAAGCTTTATTTGATAAAATTCATCACATTTCCTCTCTTAATTAATTAAATAAAATTTATTTGATTAAGTCATTCTCTTCTATAAATTAAATAGATTATTTTGTTTAATTAATTCTATAATCCCCCTTTTAATTAAATAATCCACTTTATTTAATTAATCTCTAAATTCATTCCATTAAATTAAATAAATTAATCTTTATTTGATTTAATCTAACACCATCTTCTTTAATTAAATAAATCAAAATCTTTATTTAATTAATTCTAAATCATTTTCCTCTCATTTTGATTTATTTCAATCCAAAAATCTAAAGCAAATGGTCAAATAAGCTAATCCCTCATTAAATTAATCAAATCTTGATTAATTTAATTTTAATCCCCTAAATTCTCTACATTTTATCACTTGCACATGAAAATACATTTAAATAGTTTATTAAATCTCTATTTTCTTTCAACATGGCATAGAAGGAGAATATTCTTCCAAATTTTAAAATCCCTCCAAATGAGATTTTTCCTTCCAACAAAGCATTTAACTCCTCTTACATGTCCTTGTGCATTGAGCCAAGTGGCATTTAAGTCATTCTTTTCTCCCTGCAACAAGCCAACTTTCAAATTTCAAATTCCACCTAATAACATTTATTGTGCACAATCACCAAAATGTGCTCAACCTTCCTCCATTCACATCTTGACAAGTGGCACTTGGCCATTGGATGTTGACTGATCCCACATTCATCCATTTTTCCTCTTCTTTAAGGAGTTGAGAAAATACAACACCACAAACCCCGAAGATCACCTGCATGCAAATAACCTGTCACAAAAGAAGAGATGGAGACAAACAAGCAAGGGTTCTCTGAAAACTGAAAAATGTATATATCAGAGAGAATGAGAGAATGAATTGATATGAAATACAATGGGATCAATCCTTATAAAAAGGAGATCATGCAAACCCTAAAATAAACCTTAATAGAAGCCCTAATAAGATAACATTTAATAATTAATATAATTATTAAATGTCATTTTATACAAACTAACGTGAAATCTTAAGAAGGGAATAAAAGTAACTTAATCAACATAATTAAGTTAAGACCTTTACTCTAACACCCCCCCTTAAGATGAGCAACAATGCAGCTACAAACAAATGCAGAAAAACAAAGGTAACTACAATGCAAGAAGGCAAACATGGGTCCCAACAACTAGGCTAGATCAAGTACCCAAATACAACCAAGTCTCTGTAAATTGGAGAAATAGAGAAAACCTCATGGGAAAAATCTCTACTCCAAAAAGAGATGCAGAAGGCCAAAAAGAAGAACATCACTGAAGCAGAAGAGGTTGTAAACAACTATCGAAAGATGACTGCTATGGTGCTGAAGAACCTTCGCTGAAGATAGGATGATCAGGAACAAGAAGACAACAATCTGCATAAGTTCCCATACGACATTACTCGAATCAGATGACAAATAAAGGCAAACACTTGGAATGAAGATACAGATGGCACAAGAACCAATAGTCTGAAACACTAATCAACTAAGAATGGAAGATCCCTTCCAAGGCGAAACCAAAGAAGAATTAGAACGAACAATATAATAACCCCCCCATAATGTTGAACTGGGAGAGCCTGACAGATCCACTGAAATGATGTGAAACACCTTGTAGTGCATGAAGGAGAAGAAACATCTGAAAGTGCGCAAGATAGCACCTGCAACTAAAAAAGTGGTGTGCAAAATAAAGCACACATGCATGAGGCTGAAATCATATGGATCCATGGTCGTCGTGGAGGGACACTCACCAGACAAAGGTGTGATGGAAAACAAAGGCAAACTACACAACCCCCATGGTATGGATTCAATGTCGTTGTGGAGGGATACTCACCGGACAAAGATGTGATGGCAAAACAAAGGAAAACTACACAACCCCTCATGGCACTTTATAATAACAGTGCAAGTAGAAAATATGGCACAACCTTATGTGCAAAACCCCCAAAAGATGCATGTACAATAGTGTGACACTTTATCTCAATGCGTTTACATAAAAGATAGCTTACAAATGATGCTCAAAATTTCCCTCAAAGGACAAAATGTTGGAAATACATGAAGAACAACAAAATGAAAGCATCCCATGTGAACAAAAAGTTTCCAAGAGAAAATATGTCTAGGTAATCCACCAGAGTGTGAAAACACAAATAACTGAATAAAATATACCTGGAGTAAAATCTGGAAAAATGGCATGGATAAAACTGAAAAGCTGTGAAATACGGTTCCAACACCACTGAGATTGCGAAAAATGGAGAAACTGATCAAGAGTTATGAGCTTGGGACTGAAAATAGCCCCTTTGTCTTCAACTGGCTATAGAATGCACCAACAGAAAAAAGATGTGACGAGACCCACACCACTAGAAAGATGAGAAAATTAGCTTTCTGATGATATCTCGTTTGCAAAAAAAATGATATCGTATGCCCAAGTTACAGCCTCCAGAATAAATCAACTTCAAAGAGGGTAAAAACCAGTGCTGGGTTGAATTTGGCGGTCATACGACCGTCGCAGCAAAATGACTGGGTTAAATTTGACGGCCAAACAACCGTCACCGTAAATGCACGATAGGACTTATTTTGAAAAAAAATGTTTTT
This sequence comes from Sequoiadendron giganteum, assembly GCA_007115665.2. Lineage (NCBI taxonomy): Eukaryota > Viridiplantae > Streptophyta > Pinopsida > Cupressales > Cupressaceae > Sequoiadendron > Sequoiadendron giganteum. Next base: position 758,037,749 of record CM021102.1, on the reverse strand, counting down.
TTAAATTAAAAAAATAATAATTATTTTTTTTATATTAAAAAAATAATGAAAAAAAAGGCCAACGGCCTTGTGCCATTGGCTCACTATGTAGGGTACACTGCGTAGGTACACTACACAGTACCGTGCAAGTACACTGTGCAGGACCATAGTTAGGCCTAGGCAAGCCTTTAAACTGCCCTTTTTAATTTTAATTTAATTTTAATTTTTTCTCTCTGATAAAAAAATTAAAATTTACAAAGAAAAACTGCGAAAACAAATTTTATAGAAAAATTTAAATTTTTTGATGAAAAAAAAATTTTGAAAAAAATTTACCATGAATTTTCTCCGATCCACGCGCAGGCAACGACCGTACCCTAAAAAAATTTTGCCCCAAATTTTGACATTGTCCAAAATGGATGAATGAACAATTGATTTAGGGTTTTTGGACTGTTGCGAACGCAATGGCGATGTCCATTTGAGCTGAAAATGCTTCAAAAATGCAGGTGTGCCCTAGATCAAGAAAATGAACCCCATACCCTTGAAGCTCCAAAATCTTTAAAATAAGAATAGGAAGCAACAGGTGTGGAGCTCTGATACCATGTAGGAGTTGAGAAAATACAACACCACAAACCTCGAAGATCACTTGCATGCAAATAACCTATCACAAAAGAAGAGATGGAGACAAACAAGCAAAGATTCTCTGAAAACTGAAAATGTATACATCAAAGAGAATAAGAGAATGAATTGATATGAAATACAATGGGATCAATCCTTATAAAAAGGAGATCATGCAAACCCTAATAAAACCCTAATAGAAAAAACCCTAATAGAAGCCCTAATAGGATAACATTTAATAATTAATATAATTATTAAATGTCACTTTATGCAAACTAACGTGAAATCCTAAGAAGGGAATAAAGGTAACTTAATCAACATAATTAAGTTAAGACCTTTACTCTAACACTTCTTCTCTCAAGTTCATCTATAAATAAGAGGCTTTCCTTCTCATTCTTTATCCACAATTTGAAAGCAAAGTTATTATCTTCACATTTAGAGAAATTTCATTCATTTCCTTGAGAATTTGCCATTATCATAGCTAGGTTATTGCAGATTTTAGCAAGGAATCACATTGTTCTTCACCATCAAGTGGATCAATCTTCATCAAGATTACAAAGGAGTTGGGAAAGGGCCAATTTATACACATAATTAGCACCAATTCCCTCATGGGATTAAGAATTTGCATCTTAGAATAGGATTTCATTGTTTTCTTTGTTCATTTCTTCATTTTATTTCCTATTTGAGTATTGCAAATGAGTTTCATGGGGAGTCTTTGTTCTTACTTGCATTTGAATCTAATTGTGTGTTTGTTTCTCATGTTTGTGTAGGTATAGGATTGAGGGTTCACAATAGCTAAGTTTTGTAGACCTAGCTTGGATGACAACAAAAGAGAATTAGTGCACATTCTAATGCTGATAAAATGAAATTGGTTTGGAGAAGAAAACAAAACCAAGAGAATGATGAATCCAAGCTTGTGGATATTGCACAAATGACATCCATAAGTTCATAAAAGAGAAGCATGAGGTTAGGGGGAGATGTTTATAGTTGTTTCATGCAAACCCCATAGATAAAAACAAATAGGTTGTAAAGGTTGTAAATAAATATTAAATTCATGGTACTGATAATAGTTAGTGCGCCCTGATATTTGGTCAGTCATCTAAATTTGGACAGTGATGTATTTGTCATTCCTCCTTCCAAGAGTAGTGTTGATGAGGTTATTGTAGCTTAGGAAAATCATAATTAAGATTATTAATGATAATAAATAAACTTAAGATTATTAATGATAATGATATTAAAAGGTGATCTTTTGGCAATATTCTTGCATATCATTTTGACATTATGTTTTATTTTCATTACCATGGAAGTGGATTACACTCATATATCGTGGAATGCAAATTAGATTCTAAATGGATTATTATAGTGTTCAACTAACAGATTAATGTGACACAAAATTGATACTTACGATCATGTTGGTAATGTGCAGGAAGGCAATGATGTTAGCATGAGAAAGGAGAACCATCAAGTGTAAATCAAAAGAATACTTCATGAGGATATAAATTTGACCCCATTCGGGGCCTAGAAACAAGTGGAGTTAATGTATTGGAGGACTAAGGGTGTGAGGGCATTTAGTTGGGATTAGGTCTTGGAAACCCCTAGGTAAGTTTGAAACTCGGATGGAACCTTGAGTGGGCTTTTAACGAGAGTTGTTGGTCAAATTTTTGGGTTAGGATGCAAAAATAAACCCCCTAGGGTCTATACCATAGTGGTAGGGGTCAAGTAGGCATACAATAATGCTCCAAAGACATGATTTGACCCTTGAAAAGTCCTCATAATGATGAGTGACGAATTTTGAGGAGAGGATGGGGTGGAAAGATGGAGGGGTTGTCCAAGTGCATGTATTTTATTTGATAAAGAAAAGACCCTCATTTATGAAGGTAAGTACACTCCACACATCCCCATCCAAGAGTTGCAAGTTGAAACTTTTATATATTTTGAAGAAGAAGAAGGAGTGGGAAGTTACCCACTTCTCCTCTTGGAGAACTTTGGTGGAGATGGTAGAAAGAATGTGAAGAGGAGAAGAGTCCACCTCTTGGAAAGATAGTGATCAAGATGTCTTGGCTTGGAGAGGAGAGATGGATAAAGGAGCTCAATCCCTTCACCTAAAAGAAATGAGATAAGTTCTTCATACCTTCTTCCACCCTTGGTTATTGGTTGTAATATGGTAACATATTGTGTGGATCATGGTTAAAGATAGAAAGTAGAGAACCTAGATGCATGGGATTTGTGCTATGTTAATTTTATTCCTTGTAAAATTGAGAAAACACTCCATATATCATCATGGAGCTAAACTAATTCCTTGCTTGGGGGTATGATTAGAGCCCACGAGGCTCCATGAAACCATTACAGTAGGGTGGAGAGCAAGACCTTTTTCATGGGTGTGTAAACCCTTGGCTTTCTCTAATATTGCAGTAGTATTGTAATTTTTAAAATGATGAGGTTCATATTGTTTAATGTAAAAATGGAAGGAGAAAATCTTAATTGTTGGCATGTTCTTGTCCCAATTTTATGCGTCATTTGTGATATCAATAGTTAGCATTTTGTGGCAAGAAAAATCAGATCTTATGCTATATTCTGGTTAAAGTAAATTAGGAAAAACCTATTCTAGATGCTAACAAACTGTTTTCTTTTCTTTAGTCCAATAAAATGCTTTTATCAATGTTGTTATTTGAAAAAAATTTATCTAATGATACGAAAATGCAGTATAAGTTGTTCGAATCTGAAATATGGAGTTTCAATGCTTTGTTTATGTAGATGTATATTTTTGTGTTTGAAAAGAAAAATAAAATAAAAACCTGACCTGTTTATAGACCCCCTGCATTATATTTCCATTCACCCTCATGCTTAAACTTCTTTCAACCTAAGACTGAATCTGAAGCGTACAATAAAATAAATAAACATAATGAATAGGTTTGGCTGGCACCTTTCACTAGTTTCAGAGGCTAATGTCATTGCATTGAAGCATCCACTCCCTCTCTTGTATTCTAAAAACAAAACATTATAACTGTCTTTTTATTTATCTGCTCTCATAACTCAGATCAAATATTCCTTAATCGAGAGGATACGTTCTTAGCGATCAAGCTTGCAAGCATGGAAATATAATGACTAACCCACTACTCAGTTTAGGAACCAGCTCAAGGAATTCCTTTTTAGCATATATTGATTTAATACTGTAATCTTTACAGGTGTTAAGAAGTCTGGGTTGACCTCAACATATAGCTGTAGTTGGACTCCCGCAATGGAGAGCATCGACATACCTTATATAATCTATATTCATAAACAAAAGGGGAGAGGAGCGACTGTGTGCTGGGCCGAACTCCCACCCACAAGTTGTCGCCCCCTTTCCTCCTGGATATGCTATCTTCCGCTTAAAACATCATTCTTTATCTATTTTTTTATTATTTTAGATGAGGCTTCTCAAATACATTCTATGGAAACCAACTCCAGAAGGAAACATCTGTGCATGCTGTGGAAACACCACTACGCTGGAAGCCGCACCATAATGAGCCTGAAAAAAATAAAAAAATGGTAATAATAAATGAAACAAACAAGCAACCCAGTAATTTGCAAGGCTTACTTATTGAACTAAACCATTATGCCAATACGTTATCTTAGTTAGTCTAAATATGGGGAAAGTGGCTGTCAAACTACCTTAAGGCTTCTGCCTTCATGTCCTAGCCACCCTACGTTATCTGCTCCATCTTACCATAATCTCCACATCATCTATCAACTGATGCCATGACTGGTTTACCCATGTTGCTCAATGAGATAGAGTGCTTAAGACAGTCGGCAACGTACCTCCATTTTCTGGCATCGAGCCTCATCACCATAACTTTGCCTCTTTTGCGTGTTGTCTTCATTGTTGCAGAAATGTTAACTGTCAAGTAATATTTAAATGTAAATTAAATATCCACCTTTCACCATGATTTCCACAATCTTATTTCAAATCTATATGTTTATTTTAATCTAAATCTATGACAGACAATAAAAGAATTTACTATTGGCATTGCTGACACAATAATCACAATATGTAACTTACTATAGCCGTGAAAATGACTCAACTACCATTTTGTGAATTCTCTCTATTATTAATGGTAATAGTTAAATAGGCACAATTCTAATATTAATAAAAACCAAAAAAAATAATATCAATAATTTTATCACGTATAAAATAAATGCTAAGTAATAATAGAATCATTTAGCGATATTATTTTAAAGGACATAGCTGCTAGTATAAATATAAATATCATTAAGAAAATAAAATAAAATTGACAACTAATGTTATTAAGAGTAATGCCATGTTCACCAACAATAAAAAATATTAAAACTAAATCATTATTCAAGAGTAAAAAGGGAGTGAATTAGTAATAATGATATTAAATGAATAATATCATCCTTAACACGGTTAATAGTGAAGGTAGTAAGAATGGCCGACAATAATGATTTAAATATTACTACGGGGAAGTGCTTCACCACAGCTAATAATTGCTGGTGGTAAATGTAAATAATGAAGTCCAAAATAAGAAAAGGGAAGTTAGTTAAGTATTACAATATGCACAAGTTTATAATGTGAATAGGAATTTTCCAGCAAACAAAACATTACTATGAGTTAATTAATATCTTCAGCTAATATAATAAATAATATTTGTGTAGGGTAAACTCTTACGTGATTATATAGTTTGGATTGAGGTGACATACTAAAATAATTGCCCTATTAAATGTTATTGGACTCAAAGCATACTTTTACTATTTATAAATCAAGTGATGTCTAAAAGAAAATTTTATATTATCAAATTATAGTATAGTCTCTTAGGCTTTTATAAATAATAACATTGAAGTATTCAATTCCTTATTGAGTCCTAATAGTTTGTTATAACTATTTGACATTGTGGTAAAAATCGTATCATGGATTATATTTGTGTGTAAGAATATTATTGGTTTTTGTTTATTTTAATGATTTATGTTTAAAGATTTGATTATTATTTAATTATTAATTGGTAAAATTAGTAATTATAGTAAATGAAAAAAGGAATATTAATAAATGGTAAAACTAATAATAAAAGTTATAGTTTTACTTCTTAAATTCACATCTCTCGTGAATAATGAATAATGATGTTGGTTTTATTAGAAGTATAGAATTAGTAGTATTATAAATATATATATCTAATGTTGATAAGAAGAGTAAAATTGATAGTGATATATTGGTGTTATCTAAGTAAAAATAATATTAAATAAAAATAATAATTAAAAGTGATTAAGTTGGGCATTTAATGGGGGTGGTACTTAAATTTATTTTTTAAAATGGTTGGGTTTTGTAGCGAAAATTTATGGGCATGACAAAATCACATTGTTCTTCACCATCAAGTGGATCAATCTTCATCAAGATTACAAAGGAGTTGGGAAAGGGCCAATTTATACACATAATTAGCACCAATTACCCCATGGGATTAAGAATTTGCATCTTAGAATAGGATTTCATTGTTTTCTTTGTTCATTTCTTCATTTTATTTTCTATTTGAGTATTGCAAACGAGTTTCATGGAGAATCCTTGTTCTTACTTGCATTTGAATCTAATTGTGTGTTTGTTTCTCATGTTTGTGTAGGTATAGGATTGAGGGTTCACAATAGCTAAGTTTTGTAGACCTAGCTTGGATGACAACAAAAGAGAATTAGTGCACATTCTAATGCTGATAAAATGAAATTGGTTTGGAGAAGAAAACAAAACCAAGAGAATGATGAATCCAAGCTTGTGGATATTACACAAGTGACATCCATAAGTTCATAAAAGAGAAGCATGAGGTTAGGGGGAGATGTTTATAGTTGTTTCATGCAAACCCCATAGATAAAAACAAATAGGTTGTAAAGGTTGTAAATAAATATTAAATTCATGGTACTAATAATAGTTAGTGCGCCCTGATATTTGGTCAGTCATCTAAATTTGGACAGTGATGTATTTGTCATTCCTCCTTCCAAGAGTAGTGTTGATGAGGTTATTGTAGCTTAGGAAAATCATAATTAAGATTATTAATGATAATAAATAAACTTTAAATTCCTAATCTAATTATAGAGAACAAAGAAGTGCATGAAAGTAAGAAATAAAGAACAATCTTACCAAAAATCTTCACACTACCATTGATTCACCTTCACTGCACTTCTCAATTTTACTACTAAATAGTCAATGCCCTCAGAATTATAATTCTTTATGCACTTAACTAGCCTATGACAAAGGCAAAAAAATATCAAAGTTTTATTCTCACTAGAATGACCTTATCTAAATTCTAAATGATCAAAATGATAAATGACGATGGTATTTATAGAGAGACGAATGGAAAATGGATGGTCAGGATTAGAATATTTTTATTTTGATCAATGGCTCCAACTAATCAAGATGTGATGGGATAAGATCGGAAATGGAGGAGAAAGAGGAAACTGAATGATTTTTCAACAAAATCTAGTAGTTTGAAGAGGGAAAGAAAGCATAATTAAATAATAGAAATATTATTTAATTAGAAGAGGAAAAGGTGGGTTATCTTTCTTTTTTCATTAAACAGAAATACAATTCAAAAAGCGAGAAAGGAAATAATTCATTTAATTAAATAAAATTTAATTAGTTTGTGACGAAAAAGCTAATAGTGAGTAATTAAATAATTAATATAATTATTTAGTTATAGTGGAAAGTGGAAATAATTAAATAAATGAAGTTTATTTAATTATAGAGGAAAGAAATTAGTGACGTATTGAATAAATATAATTTATTTAATTAATCAATATTAATGGAGAAATGAATTAAATGAACTAATTAAATAATTAAGGATTATTTAATTAATAGCAAAAGTATGACCCCAGATAATGGAAAAATGGTGTTAGCAAGCCTAGGACATTTTTTAGTGTCTACAGTGACAATGGACATCAGTTAAGTGAGTTCATTGGTACTATTCTAACAATATGTAGATGTTGCAAGATGATGGTATATAGAGAACTCCTCAGATTACTTGTTGCAGTTTAACAATAGTCACCATTATTTTGCATCTTATTTTATAGTCATCCTTTTTTATGCTTGATGGTGTGACAATTGCTCATAGTTACTTGTTGATTTCAGTGATGTTTTTGTCAATGGTAGTGGATGCTCATTTTTAAATAGTGACTCTTGGTATCTATGAGTGTGGTTAGTGATATATGGTTCTTTCCTTTGTGATCAAGTGATTTTTTATGATGCTAGATAATTCTTTCTCTCATTAGTTTATTTGTAACTTTATTACTCTTGAGCGAGTATAATCCTAAGAAATCAATGAAGTGGAATGTTGTCTATATATTTTCCTTGCATCATGCTTCATGCTAATGGTTTCTTGGACAATACTAGTAATTCCCAACTCTTGCTTGACACAATGAACTATTGTTTTTCCTTCATAGAGGTTTGAATGTATTGGTTCATGGGTTTTCTTTGCATTATTTTCAATTTCTTTGTGCATAGTAATGGAAGAATAGTGGAGTGTATGTATAGTTACTTTGTCTTATCTCCCACTCATTGATTACTGCACTATGGAAGTGGTGTATCACTTGTTTCACAATGGTGGTTTTTGTTTTGGCAATGCTAAATGAAAGTAGATCTCAGTTAAAGCTGCTTAATTCTACCTTTCATGGATGTTATTCCTTTCTTGTACAATGATGATCATGCATATTCTAGGTATAGTATGGTTGGTTTATTCTTGTAAAGTAATTTTCTTGCTTGATTCATGTTGATTTTAGTGATATTTCATGATGTTTCATGTTTCATTCAAGGTATTTCATACCTACTCCAAGATATTATGTTCTTTGTGATATATGCTTATTAGTGGAAAGCTTTTCAAATGTTCTTGGTGGTTTTTCAAGTGGAAATTTTTTCATAGGTCATAGTGAATATTGGAATATTCATTTTATCTTCTTCTCATAGTACATTGTAATAACAATGTCTACAAAGTCATTTTATAGAGAGATGGGATAGGTGTTACATATATCTTGGTTTTCTTGAAAGCTTTACATAGTACAACATTCAAAGTTATTACCAATAGATGGTGGAATGCTCATGATATTAATTTGTCTTGCTAACATGTCAAGTACAGTGCTAAGTTTAATGCTCAATACAGTGGTAATGGTTTTCATCTTGGTTTGTTGCTCTCATTGCTGACTGCTATTTATCTATATCTTAGTTATGGATGCTTGAATCTATTTCCTTTATGGATTCTTGTGATAATTCTTCCTTGGTTCAAGTTTTTTTCATTGGAGACAGTGACTGAGATAGTGCTATTGTATGTGAGATTAACCATAAGGAAATAAATTTTGTGCTTGAAATAGTAATATTTTTACTTCTTGTAGTTTCTATAATAGTGATGATGAAGTTCCTTGTTGCAATGGCTTGATAACAGTTTGAGAGATATATTTTTTTTATGATATGGTGATTAGTGATAATGACATTGCAGTGAGCTTCCTCAATTGAGAGTTTTTAGTAACATTGTTTACAAAATCAAATGGAAGTGATTCTAATGTTCTTGCAATCGGTGTAGTATGGAATAGTGAAGTGAATTGAAGTTCTTTAAGGTGAATCGTCATGTAAAAACAATGACTGGTTTGTTAGTGATTGTCTCAATGTTCTTTGCCATTATTATGCCACTATGATCTCATTCTAAAGGATGTTGGAGTATGAGAAACACTGAGAGGAGGGGTGATCAGTGTCTCAATAATCAAATTCAAATTCAATTGTTTTCCAAAACACATAACTTCTTTATAATTATGAAAATTTCAATTTCAAGAATGTGCTCAAATGTGATAGCCAATATCATATTTTTAAACCACATGAAAATATTAAAAGAGACATAAGACATAAGAACCATAACGTGGTATTTTAATGAGTGGAAAACCCTCATAAGGATAAAAAACTGCTTGGTAAAATGCTTCACTAGCTTAAACAAAACCCATTGATTATAGAGCCTTACTGGATACTATTTGTGCCTCACTAGAAAAGCCTCATTGGCTACAAAATATGCCTCAATGTAAAGTTTAATGTTCCTACAAGTTCACTGGCTTTTCATGCTAACAACTGCCTCACTATAAAATACAACTTCCTCACTAGAAAAACATTTTCACATCAAAATAATTCTAAAAAAAAAAGACAAAGTATAATCTCTATTTCATTACAAATCATTTCTTGATTGTCTCACTTTCATTTTAGACTCAAGAACTCATAAGTCTTTGTTTTCAAGTACAATCTACACTTTTAAAGTGCTTCTCATTTCAAAATAGGTTTTGCATTAAAGCATAATATTGCCACACTAATGATATTGTAGAGTAATTCACATATTCATCAAACCAAAATAGTGACTATATCACCTCCTTATATACATCATGATATCCTAACCTCATGAATGGAAGATTACCATACAACAATATGGTTTCATAAATTTCAACCAACCCAACTATTTTCATTGTAACCTTATTAACAATGTAAACCCTTGTATATGAAATGCCTTTAGAAACCCTTATGCAAAATGATAAACACTCAACTAATACCTTGCATTACACCCAAATCACAAACTAGGGTTTTGATCTAAAAGAACAAAGAATGCTACTAAGAAAGGAACCTAATTCAAACTTTGCAAATGATAGATATCACTTGGTGAAGTCGAATGCTTAAGACCACACTTTGTAACTGCTATACCATCAAAAAAAGAAAACTCTTCCATGCCCTAAGTCGGCCATTGCTAGGTCAAAGAAAATACTTGAAATTGAACCACAATAGCCCAATCATAGTCACATCAAACCCCTTTTACATGAACCTCTATTGATATCAAAATCCCTCAACAACTAATGAGTATGTTGGTGATCCAAAATCAAAAAATACTTGAGACAATAATGAGCCCCATAATAATTATGTTATCATAAAATCACCTTGCAATAATATTAATGTATAAACCACTAAATTCTTCAAATATACTCATGTAAAGAATGACCAAATTGAAACCAATTGACATCAATGGAAAAATCATACAATGCCAAAGGTCAAAGCGGTAAATAAAATCCCCCTTTGGCATTGATTTCAAACAAACTACCACTGACATCAAAGATATCACTAGAGCATTACTAATTATGCATGTATAATTTGAACTTGTATAAGCATCAAGACATGTTATTCCCAACTAAATGACATTAAGAAATTAGCAATTATACCAATTGTATACACTTTCCAACCACTTGTGTAACCATTACATAAAATTCCATAAAATATGCAAGGATACTGATTAGCCATAAAATAGGATACCAACTATTCCAACCATAAAATAGGATACCAACTATTCCAGCCATAAAATATGCAATGCCAAATGCCAACTGAATATGCACTGAATTATGTATCTCTTCCTTTTGACAACAATTCCAAAGGAAGGAAGGTGCAACCACGAGATATAATTTGAAGATGATTCAAAAACATTATTACCTATGCATATAACCAAATCATTGTTACTTGTGCAAATTACCAAGTGCCACATGAACACTATACGACAAGATGAAATAACAGTTGTCAATATCAAGAAAATAATAATCATGGCATATGTCCAATACTTCAATAGCACTACTCATAGAGAACATAAATATACCATTTTGTAGACAAGCAAGAATTACAATTGAATCAAGAAAACCAACTATATATTACCAATGTCACTACTCTATTGCTTACCAGTGTTATTGCTCAAGATAAAGAACACCAAACTAATAATTAAAGAAACATTTCTAAGAGAAAGTCACCTATCAAGAAATAAAATATAATGCAACCAAATTCCACTTGTATCAATGCATCATAAGCACCAAGAAACCCAAAACCAAGAAAAACACGAAGAACCAGTCAACTGAACAAGAGATATCAACTGATGTTAATCATAACTAAAACCAATATCATAAACACTCATCACATCTAACCAACTATGTAGAACAAAATGTTGATGCTGAAAATTGAAAAACTGAATGATTTAATCTATAAAATCAAATCAAAATTCTAGCATGTAACTCCAATGAAACCTTTCTTAAATGAAAGAACAAGAAAAATGTAAACTAAACTATGAAAACCAAAAACATGGGCATTTAAAAAGAAAAAGTCACTTCGTTGTTCTCCTATCATCAAGATCTTGATTTATGTATTTGGTTCTCTCAGATTTTCACAAGCACAAGTGCAACAAGAAGCTATGATGAACACAAATCGAATATCTTTTTGGTGAGAGAAAAGAGGGATTTTATAGATGTCCCCATTGGGTGGATTCATGTTGCAGGAGAGATCTGGGATTAAAGAGTGAAATAGAGAAATGTGTATTTTAATCAAATGAAATTAATTGAAATGAAAGAGATAAATGAGTGGGTTTATGATATAATGTAGGTTTAGAAGCTTAGAATAAAGATGTATCTGAGAATTAATGGACGATTTAATGAATTAAATGATTTTATGCAATGGATAAAGATTAAATGATCTAATGATTTGTGAATTTAGACAAATGATTTTTTTGTTTTATATATTTAAATAATTTGATATGCATATAGATATTTTAATGATTAATGCAAATGGAGCAATATGAAAGGGATAAGTGATTGATAAATGTAGATAGATAAATGCTTATAATATGTTAATGGTTTGAGATAATTAATGAGTGAATAGAAGAAATTATTACATGAATCAATTAAACAAATAATAACATCCATTTAATTAATAGATGAAAAATAGGATAATTTTGAGTGTCTGAATTTTTCCCCTTTTTGAGACAATGCATCTTGTCACGTTGTTTTAGAGAAAAAAAGATTGATTAACATATACATGCCCTTGGGACATCTTAGTAAGGATGATGATAAGAATGATATTCCCCCTAAAAAGATTGATCGAATGATCTCTGATAAGTTTAATCTCTCAATAGATCATGAGGAGAATATTTGATAATTGATATTGCACAAGTTGATGTACATTTGATGAAAATGCATAGTTGATTGGCGTAGCTGAATAATTGATGGAGATGGTCAATATAGCTGGGTTGATGAGCTGATTAAGATGATTGGGCTGATTAAGCCGATTGAGATTGATTCTAGTTCAAAATAATGATTGATTAATAAATTGAGTGATCAAGGAGTAGATTGATTGATTTGATATTTGGATTAAAAGACAAGCATCAATTATATAAACTAATTAATAATTCTTTGAAATAAGGAGCATGAAGAAAATGAAATGATGAAGGAAATGGATGATGGAAGAAATGGAAGATGAGAAGGAAATGAAGGTGATGAAAGAAATGATAGATGAAAAAGAGATATGAATGAAATGGAGGTGATGAAGCTTCTTGTGCTTTACAAAGTTCTTTTATCATCATAGAGCTTATTATGTTGCAAATTAGTATAAGCATCTAGATAACATGAACATCTAGATGACTTGAATAATGTTTGCATTTTTATTTAATAGTGAAGTATAAGCATCTAGGTATAAGGACCTTAGATGACCTAAATACTTGTTGCATGGAAGACACTGCCAGACAAGGAATGTTCTCATCCACACTAGACTCATATGTCCTTGATGATTTTAGACAACCATGTCTTAAGATGAGTCATCCTGTGAATAAAAAACAATCCAAAAACAAAAACCTACTGAACATGCCCATCCTCGCCTCTCTAGTCCAAGACATCCTAAAGAAGCTAAAATAAATTCCACCAAAGATAAAATCATAAAATAATCAAATATCGACAAACAAATTGGCACCATGCTTCAATGTAGAACTAATTTTCATCACATTTTAGGCACTAAATTGGATTTGAAAGATGGATTGATATGTATGTTGCAATGTTTCCTTGATTGCCAATCATGGCATGTTTCGATTTTGTTGATGTTCAAAGTTGTGTGGCGATCTAAAAGTGTCACAATTTTGGATTTTTTTTGAAATATGATTTTTTTTTGTTTTTTTTCAGAATATTTGGTTTTTTAGATTTTTGGAATATTTGATTTTTTTGGAGTTTTGGGATATTCATTTTTTGGATTTTCTAATTTTTTTTTTTTTTAGATTTTTTGAACTTTTTTATTTTGGATTTTCTGATTTTTTTTTTCTTGGATTTTAGGAATATTTAATTTTTTTTAATTTTTTGGAATTTTAGATAGAGGGAGATGAATTGCAAGTGAGCAAACAGACAAAGAGGATAATTTATCTGACCGCAATATGTTGAGTTTCCCAACTGATAGCTAATGTTGAGGAAATGCCCCAATGAGGGATAGGACCAACCTAGTATGCATGGTGAAGCGAGCAAGCAAGGGCAATGTTGAGCAATTCACAAGCCAGGGTGAGTGTGAAAAGGCCATTATGAAGTGAAGGGTGAATGGAAATGGGATGGAAAGATCAAGTGGAGCTCCAAAGGAAAGATGAGCAAAGCCTCCACACATGGCGCTGATTATTCAATTTTCACCATGGTACTTGCTCAAGGCACTATTGAAGTGGTTCTCACCATTGAACAAATTGATTTCTCTTTCTCTTTAATATTTTCCTTTTTTATATACTTTTTCAAGAACTTTTTCCATTTTTTTAATATATTTTAGGACTTTTTTCTTTTTTCTTTTTTAGGACTTTTTCCCATTTTTTATATTTTTTGGGACTTTAAAAGAGTGTAACCTTTGAATTAATTAGGTATAAAACTTATGAATGTGCATACTATTGATGGGATCACTGAGAAATTCACCTTTCAGAGGAGATAATTGGTATGCCCTGGATCCATACACAATAGTGATAACATATGGACCCAACCATTTAGGCTCAAATTTACCCTTCTTTTCTCTGTCTTGTTGATTGTGAGGATTTTCACAAAGGACAAGATACCCAAACTCAAATTTATGTGGTTTCACTTTATGGTTATAACTTCAGCACATCCGTTCATGGTGTGATGTGAGATGATTGAAATTAGTTTGTCTTCATTCATCCAACAATTCCAATTCTTGCAAATGGGAAACTCAGTAGTCTTCATCATTGATTTGATTGTGCAAGGAGACCCACAAAGAAGGAAACTCGACCCCGATGGGCAGGATGGATTTAGATCCATAGACAAGGGCATATAGGGTAGTGCCTATGGGAGTACGGACACTTGTGTGGTAAGCCCACAAGGTAGGATTCAGGTGAACATGTCAATCTTGACCAACTTCATTGACCATCTTGTAAGAATTTTTAGAATCATCTTGTTAGAGGCCCTATCCTAGCTATTACCTTGGGCATAGTCAGGTGTGTAAAAATGATGTTGTATATGGAATTTCTCACAGAGTTCACAGATATCTTGATTTTTGAATGGGTGACCGTTATCTATGATAATGGATAAAGGGACACCATAATGATAGATGATATAGTTTAGTATGAAAGTGGCTATTTGTTTTCCAATGATGTGAGTGAGGGAGACAACTTCAATCCATTTCATGAAATAGTTTGTGGCAACAAGAATGAACTTATGACCATTGGATGAAGGTGGATGGATCTTTCCCATGAGATCAAGTTCTCACTGATAAAAGGGTTATGCCTTAGCGAGAGACTGCAATTCCTATGCAAGAGCATGTATCAAGTCTACATTTTTTTGACACTGCTTGCACTTTTAACAAATTGATAAGAATACTTTTCCATTGTAGGCCAATAATAACCCATATGCAAGAGTTTCTTGGCTAGGGTAGGACAGCTAGAATGTGCCCTACATATACCTTCATGTACTTCTCATAAAGAATTTTTGACCCTGTCATGCTCAAGACATCTAAGTAAAGTACCATTGAGACCTCAGCGATAAAATGTATCAGATTACGTAACAGGAGGCTTGACGGATAAAGGTTTTATGAGATTTACTGGATAGGTATGATGGCAAGGTGTTATCTTAGAGATAGGTATAAATATCCCCATACCATTGAGAATTAGGACCAACAACAACACAAATCATTTCATATTGTGTTATATTGTAAGAAGGTTCCAAAAGATGTTCTACCAAGAACTCACTATAGGCGGCATTGCTTGGTATTTCCACAAGTGAACCAATTGTTGGCATTGCATCAGAAACTCTATTGCTATCTCAAGGGATTTTCTCAAAGGAAATTGATGTGAAATATAACTTTAAATCATCCACCATTATTTTGTAATGCATCAATTTTTCATCTTTTGTTTTATAGTCATCATTAACTTGTTTGATCACTAGCTAAGAGTCACCAAGGACACACAACTCTATAATTTTCCATTGCACAGCCATACGAAGCCCAGAAAGTAATGCCTCATATTCTAAAATATTGTTGGTACATGGAAACTATATCTTATAATATTTAGGTATACAATCCCCTTGTGGAGTGACAAAGAGAATGCCAGCACCAGAACCACCTTGTGTGAAGGAGCCATCAAAATATAAAGTCCAAATATTTTTAGATTCCATGTTGAAGATTGATTCATCAAGGAACTGTGTAATAAGACAGTAATTATTTGTTAGAGGAGCATTGGTGAGTTGATCTTCTATAGCTTTTCCTTTGATTTATTTTCTTTATATGTACTTAGTATCAAACTAGGTAAGAATCATCACCCATTTAGCTAATCATCTTGTCAGTGTTGCTTTATTTAGGAGGTACTTAATAGGATCAATTTTTGTGATGAGAATTTTTGGTGTGTAAGCATGTATTTTCATAGCTTCTGTGAGGAAAAAACTATGGAAAGACACACTATTTCAATAGGACTATAATTGAGCTCATATTCCACTAGAGTACGACATGTAATAGATTGCACATTCCTTTGCTTTGAATTCATGTTGTGCAAAAAGTGCCCCTAGTGTTGTGGCGGTTGTGGATATATATAGAAGTAAAGGCTTGTCATCCACAAAGGGTACTAATACTGGTGGTGTCATCAAATATAATTTTATTTTATTAAAATCTTGTTCGCACTTGTCATCCCATCTAAATGAAACATTCTTGTGTAATAGGTGCTGAAATGGTTGAAATTTATCAGTAAGTTGTGCTATAAAATGGAAAATAGACTGAAGTTTTCTTTGTAATGATCACAACTAACTGATATTCTTAGGTGGATGCATTTCAAGTATAGCCTTTAATTTTTTCGAGATTAGCTTCAATTCCTTTAGATGAGACAATGTGTCCAAGGAGTTTCCTAGAGGTTACCTCGAAGGCACATTTCTTTGGATTCAATCGGACCTTGTATTGTTCTAATCTTATGAAAATTGTGTCCATGATCTCTAGATGTCCATCTCTAATGTGGGATTTTCCCAACAAATCATCTACATAGTCTTCCAAATAGGTATGCATCATGTCATGAAAGATAGTGGTTATCACATGTTGGTATGTGGTTCCGACATTCTAGTAAAATTTTCCCCAAGGACAAGTGAATTTTGTCTTAATTTGACCTTTAGGAACAATTTTAATCTGGTTGTAGCTTGAGAAACCGTCCATGAGGGATAAAATTTCATGTTGTGTTGTTAAATCCACTATCATTTCAATGTTTGGAACTAGGAAGTCATCCTTAGGACAAGATTTGTTTAAATATATGAAATATGTGCAAACTCGAATGTCCCCATCAGATTTTGAAAGTGGTACTAAATTTTAAATCCAATCAGCATAGTTAGCAAGTCTTATAAATCCCACATCTAGAATTTTTTAAAATTCAGCTTTTACCAATAGAGCGACATGCAGGTACATTTTTCTTAGCTTTTTCTTAACAGTTTTTTTCCCTACTGGCAAAGAAAAGTGATGTATTACTAAATCTAGATCAAGTCTCAGAATTTTTACATAGGACCACAGAAAGTTGACTTGTCTTTCCTTGTAAAATGGTATATTCTCTATTCTCTCTTCAGGTGTTAATGATTCTACTAGATGAATTATCCTTGGTTTTTCTTTTGTGCCTAGATTTGTTGGTACTATCTTCTCCACCAACATAGATGATTTTTCATGATAGAGTGCTAGGGGAAGTGAATCAATCCTTCTATCCTTAAGTGTGTCAAAGAGGTTTTCACCCTTGGATACATCATTTGTTTTTACTTCTTTTGGGTCTAATAGTGTCACAAAATGGTTTTTACTAGAAGACCTATTTAATTTTCCAATAATTTTGTGACTGAGAGGCTTGGCACCTTCCCCATAGTAAGCCGCATTGTTGAGTTCTATGTGAAACCTACTTTATGATCCTCAAGAGGTGTATCTTCCCATGCTCCCAAAAAATTTATGATTGCCTCATCATTTTAAAATACATCTAGTTGTGGTGGTCCATTCTATTCCAAATCAATGAGTTTAGGGTGAACTAGAGGTAAAGGATCATGATTTAAGTCAATATTTTGAATGGGTTCAATATTAAAAATGTTATGATTGGGTTCAGGGGTTGGGATACTATCATAGTCATAAATATTAATGAATTCATCAATGACACTTTCCTCATTTGTCTATGTATCATTAGAGGATTCTACTTCCTTACTTGAATTACATGTAGTACTCAAGGTCTTACCTTTTTATGCATCATATCCTAAACCAGAGACTTTTTGTGTAGTAGGTTGTATTGGTTCCAAGATACCCTATTTATGTAATTTGAGAGGAATTTTGCCATCATATACCATTTTTTTCATAAGATCAAATCCTTTACCATGTTTTTCAATAGGTATCTTTATTTTAGTTTGTTCCTTTTATGTATCTTCATATTTTTATAGCCATTTCAGGAGATCATCTTCTTCCATTTCATTATAAAGGGCTCCCCATTTATTGAAAGTAGTTTATTTACAAATCATTGTAGTATCTGCATCTGATGTGGTCTTAGTCATAGGTGGTTTTCCATAGGTGTGGGGAGATAAAGGTAGATTTTCAATGCAAAGAGCACGATTTAAGGTATATTCTCCTATGCCTCGTTCCTTTACTTGTATTTTTATCTCAATTCATTGGATTTTGAGGAGGATGCTTTTAAGGACTAGGGATCAACATATGCTTGGGAATAAAATGCTTCATGGTTGCTTGGGATTGTGATTTCAGTTTTAGGACTTAGATTATGGCAATAGATGAAAGGGTTTAGATATCCTTGTATTGTGTAAGAACTTAATGCACTCATGGTATGTAGAAGGTATTGCTTGCATTGCATGAATCCAAAGTCTTCCAAGGAGGATTTTATAGGTTAGAGGGAGATCAAGAACTTGGAAAACCACATACTTTACCACAGGGACAACTCTGATTAGTAGAGTAACTGATCCTTTAGACAAGTGTTCCTCTTCATCATCTTCCTTTATGGTAATATTTTTCCTTGGATCAACTACATTTTTAGAGAACCCTAATTTTTTGATCAATTCTTGAGTATAAATAGTAAGACCTACTCCTTCATCTATTAGAACTCGCTTGATCTTGATATTCTAGACAAACAATTCAATGTGTAAACATGTGTTATGTGGTTTTTGGATGGATGAATCATTGTTCTTAGTAAAACTTAGAGTGTGAGGAGAGGTGATGTGTCCCACCATAGCTTAGAATTGATCGACATGTAGGTTTGTAGGCACTGTATTAGTAGTAAGCACTTTATCTAGGATAGCCTTATGCTCAAGAGATAAGCATAGTAGCTCAAGTATATAAATTTGTGAGGGTGTTTTACCTAAATTTTCTATGAGGTTGTATTGTGAAGCTTGTGCAGTAGGTTTTGAATGAGGACCTCTAAGGTTAATTTTTCCTCTATAGGTAGTAACATTGCAATCAAGTTCTTTTCCTTTTATAATGAAAGTTTTTACATGATTATCAACTTCATTGATGTTATTTATGGTATAGTCATACTTAGTAGTAGTATAGTTTACACCATCACTATATTCAAGGGCGTTCCCTTTATCCTTGTCATGCTTAGGGAAATGGTTTTTAAACATCTTGCAATCAGAGTTACTAGAAGGAGTAGGTCTTTCAACCGCTTTCTTATTGGCATCAATAAGGTCTTGTATTAGATGTCTAAGTTTATTGCAACTATTAGTCTAATTTCCTTTATGTCTATGATAGTCACAAAAGTGATCCTCATTCAACCATGGGGGCTTGACTTATGGATTATATTATTTCATCTCAGGTAGTGTTATAATATTATTTTCAAGGAGTTATTTTAACGTAGATTCAAGTGATTGTCCCAATGGTGTAAAATTTTGTTTAGGGAAACTTCTTTTTTTTTCTTTTCCTTTATTTGAAGATGAATCTTTAAGGTTGTAGATATATGATGATGTTTTAGTTGTTTTTCATCAACTCTTCCATTGACCAAATTCTTGTTCTTTACCCAAAAAGGTATCTTATTGTTTGAACCTAATTTTTAATCTTTGTCATTATTAAGTTTAATAGTTCCATCATCAATGAGAGTTTGTTCAATTCAAAATCCCATTTCTATGGATTCATCAAAGGAATTCAAGCATTTGAGGTGAAGTTCCCTTCCAATTTCTTTGTTCAAATTTTGAAAAAAGAGATCAACCAAATCTTTATCTAGAATAGCATAAGGTAATAATTTTGTTAAATGTCTCCATATTTGTCAAAATGACACAAAAGATTCTCATTTTCTTTTGGTGTTGAAAATGTGTCAAGGTCACTTAAGGTTAGTTGAAACTATAATTGGAAATAAATTTATCATCCAGTTGTTGAAAATATTTTATCGTTGGGGGTAATCATAAAAACCATTCCATAGCTTCTCCTCTTATACTACGAGGGAATAATCTTATAAGGTATGTCTCATCAACTAAAAATTCCATGGTAGTAGCACAAAATTCTCTTAATTGGTCTTTAGGATATCCTTTTCTCTTATATTTATCAAGTTTACGTATGTCCTAGTGACTAGAAAAAGGTGGCATTGGTATGCTCGGATTGAAAGGATAAGGACATATATCATCAATGGGGAACTTGTGATATTATTTTTTACTATTCTTGAGAGTATCCAATTCTTGTCTCAGTGCTCTAATCTCATCCAAAATAGGATTGTATGTAGGTGCAAGTTTAGATGTCTTTGAAGATCTCTTGTAGCTAGGTTATAGATAAAAGGGTTTGTGATCTTTCATTCTATCATCGTTGTTTGTTTTGGGATGCTTAGATTCAATGGATTTAGGTTGGTCATTCATTGTGAGTAATGATATTTCAAAATTAGGAGGCATTTTGATTCCTTCATTAGCAAGGGCCTTGAAGTATTATTGTGGGTTACGTTTTACTACCTCTATAAGAATTTTAGTGAATCTATGATCATTAAGTGCTTCATTTATATGGTATTATGTTATTTATTCACTATCAATTTCATTTGTTTCATTACTTACAACATTAATGTGATATTCCCCATCAAATTATTTTCCCCAAGGGTTGCCTTCTTCTTGAAACATTTTTTCTCTTGTTCTAGGGGTCATAGGCGATTGTTCTGATCTTCAATCTAGGACTTACTTGTGCTATGATGGATAGACAGAAGGAAAAATGATCAAGAGAGGGTATGTAGGATATGATGAACTCTAAAAGGATAATGGCATGTTCCCTAACTCAAGGATGATGAACCTTAAGTGATGCGAGTGATAGATATCTAATGGTTTAATTTCAAGACCTAGGAAGAGTAGCCTAAGTGTAAGCTAAAGATTTGTTGAGAAATGCAAGAGTGGAGGATATGCAAGGACTAGGTGGAATGGAAGGATTGAAAGATCGGAACTAAAGGATGAGGACCCCAAGAGATTTAAGTGATAGGTTCATTTTGGATTTTTTTTTTTGTTTGAACTTTTCGGTTTTGCGAGTTTGAGATGTTGCAAATTACTAGGTGTGATGTTTGGTTGAGATTTATTTTAAACAAACACACAAGACACAAGTAGATATAATTTGTTTGAGTTTGATCTTGATGACAAACACTTTAAAAAAACTTTTCACATCCTAGGCTTCTCAAGTGATACCACTCACTAGATCCCCACTCAAATTTCTCCAACAACTTAAACAAGGTAGACAACTTGAGACTTGGTGGCACTAGCCCCCCTCTACAACACTCACTTCTTGGGCTCACCAAGTGTTAATTACCCAAAGAGGAATTTATACCTCTACACATGCTTAGTGAAGACATGGGGTGGCTTCAAAATGACTATTCTTGTGTTAGCAAGTGAAATAGATTTTTGCCACTATAACAAAGGTTCTTAGTGAATAATCAAGGACATGGGAATTCATGAGCATCTAACAAGTCACTTAAGGCTTTAATCACTCTATTAGGGGATCTTATACATTTTATATTAGGTACCCTATTTTGAGTGGCATTGCATAGCTAAGGCCTACATTCCTGATGAGGACTTGATAGTTTTGTCTTATCCATTTATATACCAACCTGAGCGAAAAACTAGTTGGAGTCATTCCCTCTTTCGAGGTAGGCCCCTCTAAAGGTAACAAAAGCAAGACAAGGATGTTTTTATCATCCAAGATCACACAAAGCACAAGGAGAGATCATAAACAACACCTTTTCCTCACACTTGCATGCGGTTCATTTTTAAATCCAAAATCCAAATGTGGGGTGTGATTGTATAAATGCCAAGGAAATTATTTTGATCCTTATTTTGATCCTCAAGATCGTTGAAGCATACACACTCAGTGACAACTTGCAAACCACAAGACACAAAAGACACTTGTTAATTTTAATCTTTCTTATAATGTCAAAGCAAATAGTTGAGTTCTTTTTAAACCAACAAATTCAAATGTGATCTAATCTATAAAAAGAGCACAAAATGTTTTCAAGATTAGATTCTTTGGCAATCAAACCTGAAACACACTAATTAGTAGTTTTAGTCACTATTCTTCGACAAACGAGAGCTTTATATTTTTTGATTTTTTAAGTGTGTGACATGCGAACCTGCACGAAAACCAAATTAACAAAATTAACCCAAAAATGTAAAAAAGTAAACTAAGAAAAAAATTAACATTTAATCTAGAATCTAATTAATCTAAATTAAAAATTTAAATCTAAACTAAATTAATTCTAACTAACTAAAAGTTAATCTAAATTAAAATTAATTCTAATCTAATTTAACGAAATTAATTAATATAAAAGTAAATTTTAAATCTAAAAATGAAATCTAAGTTAGATTCTAAATTCTAAATTCTAAATTAAAACTAAATTAAATTCTAAATTAAAAAACCAAATCTGAATTAAATTGGATCTAAACTAATTTAAAACTAAAAAGAAAACTGAAATTAAAAACTAATCTAAATTAAAACTAACAACTAATCTAAATTAAAACTAAAACCTAAAACTAAAAACTAAAACTAAAATTAAAATTAAATTAAAACTAAAACTAAAATTAAAAGATCTAAAACTAAAAAAATTAAAATCTAAAAAGTAAAATTAAAATCTAAATTAAATATAAAAATCTAAAAAATGTAAAGTAAATCTAAATTAAAAATTAAATCTAAGCTAAAATTATTTGCTAAAAGTAATCTAGAATTTAAAATCTACATTAACAAATTAATCTAAAAATAAAATGTATTCTAAACTAACTATTAAAAAATATTTAATCCTCCGAACGAAATCACTCAAAAATCCTTAGCAAAATATCATGGCGAAGCATTGAAATAGCACCACAATTCGTCTATTCTTGGCATGTAGTAAATCTGAAATTATTAATATGTTTTTGGCATGTAATCAGTGGTGAAGATATTTGCAGTTAAATCGATGCACAAAAACCTTCATTGCTACACAAAAACAAAAAGTGAAATAGAGAAAAATGCCTCCATCAATATTTTGTACTCATCATGACTCAACCATCAATATATTCACATGAAATAATGTTTGTAGATGGTTATGAGTTTGAAAGTGTGTGGTAGAATTTTCCAATAGATTTAGTCCAAATGGTTTTCTTGAGACAGATATTTCTTTAACACATTTCTTACAAACAATAATAGGCCAAACACTTTGGATGCGTGTTCTATTACTCAAACACAATCAATAAACATTTATTTTATTATTTTATGTTATGTTTTGCAACACAAAAAATTGTGATTTCAAACAATTCAAAAGAAAAAATGTACAATTGATGAGGTTTGCATTATTTTGGTGATTGATATAGCACAATTCAAGTATCTTTGTAGATCAATGAAAATGAAAAATGTGAAAACATATGCCACCAATAGATATATTTGCGAAATCTCATTCAAAATTAATGCAAAATTTAAAATCTTAGATAAACCAGATAAATCTTTTGCAAAGAGGCCCCAAAGAAATGTGATCACACAGAATCAACACTAAATAAGAGCAGAATGAACATATTTGATCTCTAGCATCAAGATCTTATTAGACACAATATTGTAAAATATTGCTATAATTAGTTAAAATATCTAAATATTGCTAAATATTGTAGATTATTTGGATTCAATAGAATTTATCCTACAATATTGTTGTAAAATAATTCAAAAATAAGAATACAACCATAGATTAATTGAAATTGAGAAACTATAAGCATGCAACCATAAACTAATTCACATCGGGTTCACCATTTTGTTTCAAATTCCAACATAACTCCAATGAAGTTTTTCTTAAATGAAAGCACGTGCAAAATGTAAACTAAACTATGAAAATAAAAAACATGATAATTTCAGAAAAAAAAGTCACTCCATTGTTCTCCTATCATCAAGATCTTGATTTATGCATTTGGTGCTCTCAGATTTTCACAAGCACAAGTGCAACAAGAAGCTATGATGAAAAAAAATTGAATATCTTTTGGTGAGAAAAAAGAGGGCTTTTAAAGATGTCCCCACGGGGTGGATTCATGTTGTGGGAGAGATGTGGGATTAAAGAATGAAATAGAGAAATGCATATTTTAATCAAATGAAATTAATGGAAATGAGAAAGATAAATGGGTGGGTTTATGATATAATGTAAGTTTAGAAGCTTAGAATAAAGATGTATTTGCAAATTAATGAATGGTTTAATGAATTAAATGATTTTATGTAATGGATAAAGATTAAATGATCTAATGATGTGTGATTTTAAACAAATGATTAAATGGTTTTATATATTTAAATGATTTAATATGCATAGATATCTTAATGATTAATGCAAGTGGAGAAATATGAAAGGGATAAATGATTGATAAATGTAGATAGATAAATGCTTTTAAACACATAAATTATATAATATATTAATGATTTGAGTGAGTTAATGAGTGAATAGAAGAAATTATTACATGAATCAATTAAAAAAATAATAATATCCATTTAATTAATAGAGGAAAAATAGGATAAATGTGAGGATAATTTTGAGTGTCTACACAAAAACATGCATAGAATCAAAGAAGTAAAATCACATGAATCAGTGAATTGTAATAACTTCCAATGTGACTACATGGTGCAAGATAATACAAGTAATGAAAAACTGATACAAATAACAATCTATCATCACTGTAGGATGGATGCATCATGAGCTCATTGTGAAAGTGCCAATCACTAAAACAAGTTCTTTTATGAATTCTCAATATCTGAACATATAAGATATGAATGAGATATGAACCAAGGATATAAAATTTACATTAAAGCTCCCCCTAAAACCTTTCATAATGTTTTTATATTGAAGAGAGGTAAGAAACTAAGTTCACATTGACATGCAACTTTGAGTAGCTATCATCAAGTCTCAAAGCAATTATCACAGTGCCCAAGTACCACAGTACAAGTGTTAAAGCATTGTGAATGGAATGTTAACAAAGTACTCAAGACTTTCCACCTCAAGGCATTCTCTGACCAACATTGAGCTTGAACCACTAACATATTTCAAGTCTTCCAAGGCATTGACTAATCCATGACTATTCCAGATATCAAACTATTCCAAATCTCTAAAGTCATCAACTTAAAGTGTAACTATTTTAAATTCTTGTATAGTTGAAAATTATTCTTCAAAAACAACAATCAAAGTGTTCTTCAAAAATAAACTCTAATCAAACTGTTGATCCTTTCAAAATATGAATTTATTTGAAGTAGAGCATACTAGCACATACAAATAGTGTCAAGATGTGTGCAAGAAATGTTATTCCACAAGAGTTCCAAAGCACTCCAATCATCATATTATTCACCCATATTGTCTATATTTGAAGAAAAGAACAATCCAACCAATAAAACACATACTTCACTTATCACAATTCACTATCCTTAGTGCAATCCATGCAACAAAAAATCACTGTCAAAGAACCATTGTCTCAAGCAAGAGTTGAGATATCAACCAACTACCAAGGAATTGCAAGGAATTGTCAAACTAGCCAAGAAAATCCATGTGTACTTCAACCATCAATAATATTATCTTGAATTTCTTAAGGAAAACATCCATAAAGATTTGAATTGAAGCAACTCTGTAAAGAAAAAATCACAAACATAATTTTGACACTTTGCCACCAATATCATGAAGCATCAACATCAAGAACTGCACCATGATCTGAGTGAAGAATCACACCCCTTACAATCACTTACTAAGATCACTAAGTTCATTATGTGAGGAAAGAAAACATTGTCAAAGTATCAAGAGAATATATTCAGCATCACCAAGCACTATCACAATAGTTCATAGAGATTGTTCCAACATCACTGTAATTTTTATGTGTATACTTGCACTATATAAACAATGAAGAATTACTAACCAAACATGCACAACTTGCATGAACTTGCACTTGTTCCTACAAAAAAAAATAATTTGAACCTTGCAATGAGAATTCATATTGAGACCCACTGATTTCTCAAAAAACATTTAGTTATAGGACTATCATGAAAAGCTCACTCTATACTTAGCCAAATGACCTTGCACATCCTCAAGAAGCCTTCATTATTCATACAATCAAAAATATTCAATGTAACACTTAATTTCCTTATGAAATACCAACCATCATGAATCCATTGCACAAGGTTTGTCAAAATATTGTTTGCAAGTCAATACATACCACTATCTCAAATCAAGCAACAAGAAATCACAACTAACAAAGATGAAAGCAACCACATTTGTGCAAACTTACCCATTATTCAAGAAACTGAGAAACTATTGTGCCACATCCATTGGAAAAATGAATATGCCACATGCCACTATACTATCATATAATCAAGGTGTACACTTATCATAGAAAAGTGTACATCAAAGTCATTTATCACAGCAAGGTGTACATAAAATTCATTGTACTCAAAGTGTACTCTCAATCCAAGGGGTATTGTTATCTCATCATCATCAAAACATTGGAAAAGAGGCAGAATATACTTTTCCATAGGACAAGAAATATAAAACCATAACATTTATGTATTGGCAATGTCCATTAAGAGAGGACTGCTACACTGTGAGGACTACCATCAAGAGCATGAGGCATATGTTAATCCATTTTGTGATCATACCCTCACAAGCATAATAGCATACTAGAAAAATTATCTTCAAAAAAATTGAGTACATATCACTCCACCACTACTATCATACACCCTATGATTTGGGTATGTGCAGGATCATCATGGAAAAAACATGCCCTTAAGTGGTGATGAAAATTTAAAAAATCAAAGTTACGAAACTTGACGTAAAAATTTGAATAAGCTATCTATATTATTTCATAAAATGTAAGAATAGACTTTGTAGAAAATTGAATGTAGTTTCAAAACTACTAGGTTTATTTATTTTTAAATCTATTTGGAAAAAAATTGAAATTTCACTGTAGTAGTACTTAAATTTAAGGGAAAAATAAGAAGTAGGTGTTTATCTGGCACCCTAACCACAATAAAATGATAATATATTTTTATAATATTTTACATATAAGTAGAGGACTCATGTCCCAATGTGATGCATATTTTTTTATAATTTTTTTCCAAGTAAATAAATAATTATGATTTTTTTATTAAAATTTTTAAAAAATATAAAAGCTCATATGTCTAACCATCTTAACTTGGTCAAATATTCATGAAATTCAAAAAAAATAAAAAATCTTGTAGTATGCGAAGCATAGAATGTGACACAAGTTTTGGATTCAAAAAATGTGATATCGTTTGAAATCTATAGATTTTTTTCAATCAACCTATCAATCAGAACTTTAGTCGTAATTCAACTATAAAATGAATAATTATTATTTATTAAATTCAAAGCAAAGAATAATTCATATTGGTGGAGAGCTGAAAATCTCCTTTAAAAACCCTTTTCATTTCATCAATTTTGGGTAAAAAAAAGAGTCATCAACCACATGGGCCATCATATCACTTATATATCACCACTTTTTGGCCCATCGTGATCTTGCACATACCCCTTTGCAATATCAAGGATTCCAAAGAAAAAAGTGAAGACTATAGTCCTCAAGGCAAGCAAACTGACATCAAAACCATTGTTGACAGTAAGACAAAAATAAAATATACTCTACCCAAGCACTTGACAACTAGTGACATGAATAACATTGGTCAAGACCACTAGTAAAGAAGCATAATTACCATTAGATAGTCATCAAAGAACTTGGCAAAGATAATCAAAAACCATGTAGACCACTGTCACTTATTAGAGCTACATACTATTGTCATAATCCAAACACCAATTATCATTGAATTCAGAACATCATTGATAGATCATGAGAAAATCAATAAGATCACTTTCAAAGAGTAGAAATAGGAAAAAAGGACACTAGAAAAAAGACCACCAATCCATTGTTCACAACAAACTTTTCACAAGTCATTTTTAAAACCCTATTCAAGCCATCAATCACTGTGTTTCAAATTTTTTTCAACTACCACTTCAGAGTACAATTGTTCAATTGTTTTCCAAAACATAGAACTTCTTTATAATTATGAAAAGTTTAGTTTCAATAATGTGCTCAAATGTGATAACCAATATCAGATTTTTAAACCACATAAATAACTCAAAAGAGACATAACACATAAGAACCATAACACAGTATTTTCATGAGTGGAAAACCCTCATAGGGATAAAAAACCACTCAGTAAAATGAGTCATTGTCTTAAACAAAACCCACCGATTATAGAGCCTTTCTAGCTATTTTTTTTTTCTCACTAGCTACAAAAATATGCCTCACTGGAAAGTTTAATGTTGTTATAGTCTAATTGGATTTTCATGCTAACAACTACCTCACTGGAAAGTAAAACTGCCTCACTAGAAAAACATTTTCACACCAAAATGATTCTAAAAATAAAAAGACAGAATATAATCGTTGTTTCATTACAAAGCATTTCTTGATTGTGTCACTTTCATTTGAGACTCAAAAATACATAAGTCTATGTTTTCAAATACAATCTACGCTTTTAAAGTGCTTCTCATTTCAAAATAGGTTCTACATTAAATCATAGTATTTCCACACTAATGATATTGCAAAGTAATTCACATATCCATCAAACCAACGCAGTGACTATGTCACCTCCCTATATACATCATGATAACCTATCTTCATGAATGGAAGATGACCATACAACAATATGGTTTCACAACTGTCAACCAACCCAACTATTTTCATTGTAACCTTATTAACCGTGTACACCCTTGTATATATAATTCCTTTAGAAACCCTTATGCAAAATGATAAAAAATCAACCAAGACCTTGCATTACACTCAAATCACAAACTAGGGTTTTGATCTAAAAGAACAAAGAATGTTACAAATAAAGGAACCTAATTCAAACTTTTCAAATGATAGATATCACCTAGTGAATTTGAATGCTCAAGACCACACTTTGTAACCATTGTACCATCACAAAAGAAAACTATTCCATTCCCTAATTCAACCACTGCTAGGTTGAAGCAAAGACTAAATTGAACCACAATAACCCGAGAATAGTCACATCAAACCCCTTTTACATGAACCTCTATTGATATCAAAATCCCTCAACAACCAATGAGTATGTCAGTGATCCAAAAGAAAAGAAAATTGAGACAATAATGAGCTCCATAATAATCATGTTAACATCAAATCACCTTGCAATAATATTAATGTATAAACCAATAAACTATTCAAATAGACTCATGCAAACAATAACCAAAGTTAAACCAATTGGCATCAATGCCAAAATCATACAATACCAAAGGTCAAAGGGGTCAAAAAAGGAATGCATAATGTGTAATGGATTTGTCTTCACAAGGGGAGTGATTTCTTGGTGATTAATTGTCATTTGTCATTGTTTTCAAAGGGGGGAGAGAAAAAGAGCAAAGAATGCAAATAAGGTGCAAAATTGGTGAATTTGACATCAATGCCAAAGGGAGAGTTTGTTGTATTGCCATTGATTTGTCATTGCAGATGTCAAAGGTTGTTTATGAAGGTTTTTAGATGTCAAATGTACTTGAATTTGTCAATACATTCAAGTTTGATAATTTTCTTGCATTGGTTTTGGTTGTTGGGTAATCAAGGTATAGCATAAGAGCTTCAAAGGTTCAAAGAGCATCAAAGATTCCCAGGTCCAAAAACATAAAAGGCACTTGTCACGTGCTAGTAGAAAAAACCCAAAGTGTCTTAAAGATTGAAAGAGTTTAAATCCTTCATCATGGATTTGTATAATCTTCATCAAAGTCTGCATCAAAAAATAATTTTCATCAAGGTCTGCATCAAAGAATTTTGTAGTAATCTAGATTCATTTACAAAAGGCACAAGTTTATTTGGATTTTAGGGTTTATTTTCTATTGACACCTTGTTTCTAAAAGCCATAGATATATGCTTTGTGTGAAAAATAAATAGCAAATCTATTTAGAAGTTGACCAAGTATTGTAGGTTAATATTTCTTAAGTGACTTTCTTAAAGGTTTTTAAGTCATTGATCAACCGTCCCTTCTCCCTAGTCAACTGGACTAACAGGTTAGCAAGATTATTTTGATGAATCAAAGCAAGATCAATGTTCAAATTTTAATTATCTTCTAGCAGGTGTTAAAGATCCAAGGGATCTAATATAAAAAATTTAACAATTACTTTATATTATCAAACTTGATGGGAATTTGATTATCTTTTTATTTTCCTTTCCATCAATAACTTGAAGTTGAAAATATGGATTGATAAGATTTGTTGGCGCCAATTGTCAAGGATTCCTTTTTTCCTTTTGCATGGAATGTATTTATGCTGAGATAATGTGAATATAAGTAGGTTTTTTTTTTAGAAAGCTTCAATGAAAAGGATGGTATCTATAGAGTTTGAGAAGAATGATTATGACTACAACCTTTTCTCAAGAGTAATTGATAGATGATTAGTAAAAGAATGGTAATTGAGATTCTTTAAAAAGAATGGTGATTTAGAATTTCAAGTTCAAGAATGGTGAATTCAAAATTGCATGTTCTCTTGAATCTAGTGTGTCATATGCCTTGACTTTGAAATGTATTGAGCCTAGTACTCAAGGTGGAAAATTTTAGAAAGTATTGGTGAATTTTTTTGAACTATTACTTCAAGTTGTTGAGGTATGGCATGGTAGATTTGAATATAGTTTTTGATAGAGATAATATCTAGCTTTCTAAAAATTTAAGATCATACTAGTTTTGTGAGAGTTTAAGGACATGGTGATTGTATGTGAGATGACAGTATGCAAGAGTGATGCTAAAAGATCTTGATAAAAAAAATTAAATCTTTGGTTCAGCACTAGTATGAAGTGAAACAGAGTAACCCTCTATGCCTCTTTATTTTTCTTTTGAAGATTGATAGCAAGACATGGAGCTTTCTAGTGAGGCTTGAGTGATTTTCTACTGAGGCTTGAACGGTTGCTAGTGAGGCTTGACTCTTATCCAATGAGGCATACAAATTGTAAACAACAAGTTTTTGACTAGTGTGTCTTAATAAAGTAATTGTTTAGAGTGGTTTTTTCACCCTTTAGGGTTTTTCCACTCATAAATCCCATGTCATGATTCTTCTTAATGATGTATTGCTTTGTTCATGGCTGATCATTCTTGATTTAAATGTGTTATTCTGATTTACACATCTTTGTGATTTTGATAACATACAACATCTAAAGAATTTGTGTAATCAGGTGTGTTTAATTTTGAAATTGGTTTTATTAGACCATTTATTCACCCCCTCTCTCAATGGTCCTATACTCCAACAATTACCTAATTGAAATAGATCTGATATGTAGTCAATGTGAATAGATGATTCCATCTGTGCCATTTCAAGTGTTGTTTGAGGCTGATACACATGAAGTGGGTTAAGATAACTTAACCACCATTCATCAACCCACTCTTTTGACTCACACTCATTTTAGTCTTGAATTGTACACAAAGAAAAAAGTATCCTATCTTTCACATATGGATACTCCATGAACCTATATGTGAGCTAAGGAAAGAGTGTAGCTCACTTGATCCTATCAGTGTCCAATAATCCTCATATGTTTCAATGCTAGTATCATATATCAACCAAAAAAACCTATGAACTAAAGACTTACCTTCATTTCCTAAACCCATCAAAGCATTACACCACTTGATGATTTATTTTTCATTTTTCAAATATACATTATCTTTATACTTTAAATCTTCTGATGCTAATGCTCTTTTGACACATTCTCCTGGACCATCATGCTCCCTCTTTCCATGCCCGACCTCACAAAATTTCCACATATGTTGAACACCTATAATAACATGCATCCTACTAAACCAATAGAACATCCACAAGTTCTTGAATTGTGATGCATAGTTATCCAACCATATTATTTGTTGACTGTATGTTATGCCCCTCCTAGAAAAATCACTTTAGAATAGCTAAAATCAACCTTGCACTAACTTTGGAGAATGTGTGCGATCATCACTAATGTAAAATTTGTAGTCTCTCAATACCTTCCTATTATCCTTTGTACTATCAATTTCATGAATGAATGCTCTATGCACAAATATAGAAACCTATGTGGAGTTGTAATATTGTGACTGCACCTTACACTATGGTTGTGGAGTTTAGTTCTCTACAAATTCAACCACTAAAACCATTCTACTAATTGGAAAGGTGTCCTTGGATAACATTAATTGTAAGTCCAACCATTGAGCTCTATGGATATTCCTTGCATACTCATACACTATACTCATGAAATGTATACATAAACTGATACACCAAAATCTTTTGAATAACCTAATCACACATTTTTTCTTGATTACCATATTTTGTATTGTATGCCACTATTTTATACTTTCCAAACTCTACTAGTTCCTTTCCAGCCACATGTGTGTTTTCCATATGTTCACATAAATTGGCATACGTTGCAAGCCACCATAATGTTGGCATGTTCCATCCAAGAATTATTTTGTAGAATATTTTCCCTTCCTCTCTTTCACATTAATTTTTTATAAGAAGTCTCTTGAAGATGTTGGTGGGGCATGTATGCCACAATCTTGAAAAAAATTGTTAACACATTAATCTAAATATATAGAACAATAAACATAAAAATGGTTAGAAAATTTAATATGTAATCTACAACAACAAGTAGTGCATGTGTGATTTATTTTGACATAATTTTTTTTATGAATTTCCAAATATCTTTGAGAAATTTTACTTTGAGGATAATCCTCTAGAAAATTATTAAAAAATTGTGTTTGAGTTGTATCCAAAAAATGCTATGGATGTGGCTCATGGTTTCAATTACTGATTCTCCTTCTTACCACATCCCTTTAATTCGGAGATGGCCTTGTGTTATTCTTCCAATAGTCTTCAATTAGTGATCTCAATGCTTCAAGAACTAGTTTATCTTTTCATGGGAGTCTCCTCGAGAATGCCCATAATTCAATGGAATTGGTGTCCTTAGTTCTTTGGTGCTTTTGAATGGATATTTTGATAAAAAAACTATATTAATTCTCAATTGTTGACTCGTCTTTCTAATGATATGATATTTCCTTGTTTGATTACTTACTAGCATTGATGTAATGAAATTTTTGATGATATTACTATATTTTGAGCATGAGGTCTTACTCACACTCTCATAAGCATCCATTAGATTCTTCACAATTTTATTTTCTCTTGAAGAATTTGATGTTCTCAACCCAATAATCTTCATGATGGACCTATACATTATAGTTCATATCATTTCAACAAATAGTTGACATATTTTGGTCTCATTCAAATTTTCAAAGAATAATTCCAAATATTCTAAGCATATCTTCTACAAGTGTGTTATGGAATCTTACCTTCCATTGGCTGCAAAATATTCTCATCAATATTAATAAAAAACTTTGGCTTTCTATGCAAAATTCTAGGTGGTTTTATCATAAGTACATTCATCTAAACAATAGGAATTTCATCAATATTTAAATGATATGGGCTTGATGGCATACCTTCAATTGAGGATGGAATAGATGAAATAACTTGAGGTTGAGATGGGGATGATGACATACCTCCTTCCTCAAATGTGAGTGATAATTTACTCTCAATTTGAGATGGGCTAGACAGTGTCCCTCCATATTCACTTGTTATAGATGGTGTCCCTCCATATTCACTTGTGCTAGATGGTGTCCCTCCATATTCATTTGCATAGAGGGTGTGTCTCCAAATATGGTATTCAAATCTCTCTTAGCATGATGCTTTCAAATTCATTCCCTTTGTGCCATAAATTCCATTTATCATTTTTATGGTTGAGGTTCCTCTTCAATTGGAATGTTTTCATCAACATAACCAATTGATTCTTCTCATGATGGTCCATCATCCATGTTGCTTTCTTTTCATTCTTAGCTTGGGTCTCTTCCTATGTTGGTTTAATCCTTGGTCATTTCCTCATCATGACGAATAATTTTATCTATATCATGATAAAGAGACAAATATTAGCTCCTAAAAAATGAATGCATACAAATGAATGAAATATATGTCATTAACCCTTCATACAAAATACTTGCAATCATCTTGAAAAAGAGTATTTCTAGCATAGGAAAAGATAACATGAATTTTTTGATGGAATATCTTAAAGAAATGTGGTCTCATGAATGCCATGATTGCAAGATAGGTACAAAATGAAAGCATGGACAATTCAGATGAATTTTTTGACAAAAATGTTTTGGTAGACATGTATACAAAATGTGGTAGCTTTGAAAAGCTAGTGAGCTCACTAGCTTGTCAAAGGTCACATGATTTTTTTATGGAATTCCTTAAATAAATATGGTCTCATGGAATGTCATGATTGCAAGATAGGAAAAAAATGTAAGCATGGACAAGGCATGTGAATTTTTTGACAAATTTTTTTGGTAGACATGTATGCAAAATGTGGTACCATAGACAAGCTAGTGAGCTCACTAGCTTGTCAATGCAGTAGAATTGACTAGGTAGTGGGCTATTTGAAAAAATGCATCATAGAAATGGGGTCTAATGGTGATGTACTACTGCATTGACAAGCTAGTGAGGTCACTAGCTTGTCAAAGGTCACATGAATTTTTGGATGAAATTCCTTAAAGAAATGTTGTCCTGTGGCATGCCATGATTGTAAGATATGCACAAAATGGAAGCATGGACAAGGTATATGAATTTTTTGACAAAAGAAAAAGGTAGACATGTATGTAAAATGTGATACCATAGACAAGCTAGTGAGTACCTCACTAGGTATCAAATGCAGAAGTATTGACAAGGTAGTGGGGTGTTTATAAGAATTCCTCATAGAAATGGGGTCTCACAATGATGTCAAAGGAATAAGAAGTTTATAGGAAAGTGCTATATCCCACGTGTAACATAGAAAGGATATTTTACCACCCTATAGAGGAGATATATTGGTCAAATACAAAGGATTATTATATTTTCAATAGAGCTATAAACATGGTGGTTAGCTCAATAAGATGGTTAGAAGAACCATACCCAATGTTGGAGCTACACCCTAAGGATATATAACAAGAGAAACAAACTAGAGAATATTCAAGAAAAAAAGAAGCTATACTTGAGAGAATGAAAAAGGATGAGAACACAATGAAATAACTTTAAAATCAAGTAGGTAAATTGAATTCATACTTACATCACATAGTTGGACCTATTGACTTAGTCGCACCTATCCCCATGTTGCTAGTAGATTTGAATAAAGAGACTTGAAACCCAAACATAAAAGGAATTATCCTAGTTATGAAAGAGTGGAGAGAAGTGTTACAATACCTTGTAGGTATGGTAATCAAGGAAACAAATATATCACAACATTAGTAATAAAGTAATTTTAGTGATGAGGTAAGTTTAGAAATAGAGAAGAAAATAAAAATATATGAAGTTCTATTAATGTGGGAGGATTATATTCCAATATTTTAGATAATGAGGGCCACTCCCTCTATTTAACAAGGTATCCAAGCATCAATCAAATCATTTAAATAAAGGGGGATTATTTTACAAAATGCTCTGGTAGACTTGCATGGAAAATTTGGTAGCATTGACAAGGAAATCAGTTGTTATAAAAATGAATATCACCATGAGACCAAATTTATTTGAGGCATTTTTTCAAATAGTTGATTCCTTATCTATTTTGTTTGATAAAATTCTTTGGTAGACATGTATAAAAAAAATGGTAGCATAGACAAGGCAATTAGCTTCTTGGTAGAATTGTTTGACAAAATGCCTTAATGAGATATGCCCTCATGGACTAGAATTATTAGAAGATATGGACAAAATGGATTTTTTGAAAAGGCTTTAGAAAATTTCAAGCAAATGAAATTTCTAGGTGTAAAACCAAATTCCGATACATTTTCCATCATCCCCTATGCCTATACCAAAATGAAAGCTTTGGAAAGGGGTATGCACAACCATAGAGAAAAATTGAGAAATGATGTATTATATTACATACTTATAACTACTCTCATATATATGTGTATACAAAATATGGAAGCATACACAAGGTAAGTCAATTATTTAACAAAATTCCTCCAAGAGATGTGGTTTAAAAATGTAATTGGAAAGTGTAAAAAATTGTGTAGTTTAAAATGTGCCAAGAGGGGCTAAGGTTATAATGACAAACAAATAATGATGAACATAGAATATGCATAGTAACAAAATAAAAGCAAGCCAAAATAGAATTAAGGAAATTGTAAAGAAAATATGCAAAGACTTCACATACCTTAAAAATGGAGATTTGAATGGAGGAGTTCTACCCAGTTATGTAGCCTTTATTTCTTCTTCCATCAAACTCCAACAATTTGATTTTTTCAAAAAAAAATTTACTTTTCAATGTTCAATTGTATATCACCCTTGAATGGAATTGAGACTTGAATTGATATATATCAAATTTGAAGTAAAAAATCCATTATTTCATTCAAAGGTGGTGCGAAGTTCATGATAATGTGGTAGAAATTGAAAAAATTGCATGTAAACTTCACAAAAGCATAAAAAAGCTTCATTTTGTCAGAACACGTGCATAATCGAGAAAATATAGAGAATGTGGGTTTATAGATCACAGGTGTGTTGAATTTTTTACCATTTTTATATCAAGCCAAAATGTGCTCACATTATAACATGAGTATGTTTTGTCTTGCTATACAAATTCCTACATCTCAAATTCTTCAAAACATGCTCACATTATGAAAATGTTGATTTTCTATAGGTTTCTTCTCTCTCTCTCTATCCTCAACAATCCATCCCCCTTAACCATCTAGGTATCTCCCTTAACCTTAAACCATAAATCCTTGACACCGTGCCTTAAACCTTAATCCCTTAAATTTATATTGCAAAAACCCTTGATACATCGACCCTTAAAACCTCAACCCTAATCTCTCTCTCTCTCTATATATATATATCCCTCTCTCTCAAGTCTCTCACTCCCACCCCCTCATCCTCTCTTAGGTCTCACACTCGCACTCCCTCTATCTTTCTCCCATCTCTCTATATCCCACTCCCTCTCTCTTGACTATCCCTCTTACCCTACCTAGATAAGTCCCTATCACTCCTATCCCCTCTCTCCCACTCCCTATCTCTCTCTATATATATCTCTTTCCCACTCTCTCTCCTCTCTCTTACATATCTCCCTCCCACCCCCTCTCCCTCTCTCAGGACTCTATCTCTCACTCTCTCTTTGTATCCCTCTCACTCCCTATCTTTCTCTCAATTATCTCCCTCCCACCCCCTCTCCCTCTCTTTGGTATCTATCTCATTCCCTCTATCTCTCTCTCATCCCTCTATCTCCCACTCCCTCTCTCTACCTCTTTTCTAACTCTCTCCCTTTTTTTAACTCTCTCTCTCTCTCTCTCTCTCTCTCTATCTCACTCCCACTCCCTCTCTCACTCACTCCCTCTGTCTCTTTCCCCCTCTCACTCCCACCACCTCTCCCTCTCCCAAGTCTCTCTTTCTCACTCTCTCTCACTCCCTATCTCTCTCTCAAGTATCTCCCTCCTACCACCTCTCACTTTCTTATGTATCTCTCTCACTCCCTCTCTCTCTCTCTCAAGTCTCCCCCTTGTACCCCCTTTCCATCTCTCAAGTATCTCTCTCTCTGACTCTCTCTATCTCTCTCCCATTCCTATATCTCCCACTCCCTCTCTCTCCCACTCCCTCTATCTACCTACATAACTAGACAACTCTCTCTCTCTCCTCTCTCTCTCACTCCCTCCCTCTCTCTCTCTCACTCCCTCTCTCTCTCACACACTCTCTCTCCCTCTCTCAGGTATCTCCCTCCCACCCCCTCTCTAACTCTCAAGTCTCTCTCTCACTCTCTCTTTGACTCCCTATCTCTCTCTCAATTCTCTACCTCCTACACCTTCTCCCTCTCTCAATTCTATCTCTCACTCACTCTATCTTTATCCCATACTTCTATCTCCCACTCCATCTCTCTCTCAATTATTTCCCTCTCACGCTCTCCCTCTCTCTCTCTCTATCCCCCTCACTCTATCTCTCTCCCAATCCATTTCTCTCACTCACTCCATTTATCTCTTTCCCTCTTCACTCCCTCTCGCTCAAGTCTCTTTCTCCCACCACCTCTCCCTCTCTTAGGTATCTCTCTCACTCTCTCTCTCACTCCTTATCTCTCTCTCAAGTCTCTCCCTCTTACCCCCTCTCCCTCTATTAGGTCTCTCTCTCAAGTCTCCCCCTCCTACCCCCTCTCCATCTCTTAGTTATCTCTCTCTCACTCACTTCCTCTATCTATCTCCCATTCCTCTATCTCTCACTCCCTCTACCTACCTTCATAACTATAAAAACCTCTCTCTCTCTCTATCCTATATCTATCTCCCATTCCTCTATTTCCCACTCCCTCTACCTACCTTCATAACTATAAAAACCTCTCTCTCTCTCTATCCTATATCTCTCTCACTCCCTCTCTCTTTCTTAGTCCCTTTATCTCTCTTCCACACTCTCTCTCCCTCACAATCCCTCTCTAACTCTCAGGTCTCTTTCTCACTCTCTTTGACTCCTTATCTCTCTCTCTCTAACTCACTATCTCTCTTTTAAGTCTCTCCCTCCTACCCCTTATCCCTCTCTTAGGTCTCTCTCACTCACTCTATATCTCTCCCATACCTCTATCTCCCTCTCTCTCCATCCCTCCCTCTATCCCTCTATCCCTCTATCCCTCCCTATCCCTCTCTCACTCTCACTCTCTCTCCCTCTCTATCCTTCCCTCCTCTTCTCTCCTCTCTACCCTAATCCCTCAACCCCTAAACGGTTAAAACCTAAACCCTTAAACCCTAAACCATAATCCATCAACCATACCCTATACATTGAATCTTCAACCCTCATTCCTATAGCTCCTCAATGCTCTACCCTATACATTATATCTTCAACTGTCAACCCTATATCCTTAATTTTCAACTCTCTACCCTATACATTGGATCTTCAACCCTCATATCTCTCTATCCATCCCTCCTCTTCTATATTATCTATCTCACTTCTCCCTCTATCTCTCCCTCCCTCTCTGCCCTAATCCCTCAACCCTCAACCCTTAAACCCTAAATCCTCACCCTCTATAAATTTTACCCTCAACCCTCTACCCTAAACCTTAAACCCTCAACCTAATACCGAAAACCCTCAAACCTATGCCCTTAAAATCTCTACCCTAATCCCTCAACCCTCAACCTTTAATCCCTCATCCCTAATCTCTTAACCCTTAAACCCTTAACCGTCTACCATATACCCTATACATTAAACCCTTAATCCCTCAACCCTCAACCATTAAACCATAAACCCCCTAACCTCTCCATTGGACCCTTAGCCCTTATCCCTTAAACCTATACCATCAACCCTTAAGCCCTAAATCCTTAAACCCAATACCCTCTACCCTCAACCCTATAAGTCCCCAATACTCTACCCTATACATTGGATCCTCAATCCTCATCTCTCTATTCTCTCCTCCTCTTCTCCCCTTATCTTTATCTTACTTCTACCTCCATCTCTCCCTCCCTCACTACCCTAATCCCTCAACCCTATATCCTCAACCATTAAATCATTAAACCCTCAACTATCAACCCTTAATCCCTCTATCCTAATCCCTTAACATCAACCCTTAAACCCTAATCCCTCAACATCAACCCTTAAACCCTAATCCCTTAACCTCAATCCTTAAACACTAATTCCTCAACTCCTAAACCTATAAACCCTCTACCTTCTACCCTCTACACTATGCATTAAACCCTTAACCCTTAATTCTCAACCATATAACTTCTACAATGGATCCTCAACAATAATCTCTCAACTCTATACACTATAACCTATATACTCAACTCTATACATTCAACCCTCAACCCTAAACCCTAAACCTCATCCCTCAACTCATAAACCCTTAAACCATCAATTCCTATCCCTCTCTATCTATCTACCTCACCTCTCCCTCCCTCCCTAAACCTTTAACTCTCTACCCTAATACCTCAAACCTATACCCTCAACTCTTAAACCCTTGAAACCTCTACCCTCTACCCTCTACCCTCTACCCTCTACCCTCTACCCTCTACCCAATACCCAATACCCTAA
Source organism: Sequoiadendron giganteum (assembly GCA_007115665.2). NCBI lineage: Eukaryota > Viridiplantae > Streptophyta > Pinopsida > Cupressales > Cupressaceae > Sequoiadendron > Sequoiadendron giganteum. The sequence goes on along the minus strand of CM021102.1, from coordinate 757,997,397 downwards.
AACCTCAACCCTAATCCCTCAAAAGTAAGCCCTCAACCCTTAATCCCTTAAACCAAAAACCTTCAACCCTCAACCCAATACCCTAAAACCTCAACCCTAATCCCTTAAACCTAAGCCCTCAACCCTTAAACCCTTAAACCCTCTACCCTAAACACACAACCCTCAACCTGTAATCCCTAAACCCTTAATCCCTCAACCTTAATCCATAAACCCTCAACCATTAAACCATAAACCCTCAACCCTTAATCCCTCAACCCTAATCCCTCAACTCTCAAAACTTAAACCCTACAACCTCAACCCATATACCCTCTACCCTATACATTGGACCCTCAAACCTTGTCCCTCAACCCTTAAACTCTCTACCCTAATCCCTCAACCATAAATCCTTAATCCCTCTACCCTATATATTAGACCCTTAACCCTAATCCATCAACCTTATACCCTCAACCCTTTACCCTCAACCCTCAACCCTCAACCCTCAAACCTCAACCCTCAAACCTCAACGCCCAAACCAAAACCCTCAACCATCAACCATCAACCCTTAAACCATAAACCCTTGAACCCTATTCCCTCTACCCTCAACTCAATACCCTAAACCTTCAACCCTGTAGGTCCTCAACACTGTACCCTCAGTTCTACACCATCTATCATATACATTGTCAACCCTCATATCTCTTTATCTTTCCCTCCTCTTCTCTCCTATCTATCTTACTTCTCCCTCCATCTCTCCCTCCATCCATACCTCCCTCTCTAGCCTAGTCCCTCAACTTTGTACCCTCGACCCTTAAACCATTAAAAAATCAAATCTAAACCCTCAACACTAAACCATTAAACCCTAAACCCTTAAAACCTCTACCCTCAACCCAATACCCTAGATCATCAACATTAATCCCTCAACCCTATACCCTCAACCCTTAAAATCTCTACCCTAGACCCTCAACCCTTAATTCATCAACCCTAATCCCTTAACCCTTAAACTCTAGAGCCTTAACCATTAATCCCTCAACCCTCAATCCCCAAACCCTCAACTATCAACCCTTAACCTATCAACCCTTAAACCCTAATCCCCCAACTTTCAACTCTTAAACCCTAATCCCTCAACCTTGAAACCCTTCAACCATTAACCCTCTACCCTCTACAATATACATTAAACCTTGAACACTCAATTCTCAACTATCTACCCTATACATTGGATCCTCCCTCAACCATATACCCTACAACCTATATACTCAACCCTATACCCTTAAACCTAATCCCTCATCCCTCAACTCGTAAACCCCTAAACCATCAACCCTCAACCCCTCAACCCTTAAAAACTTAAACCCTAACCATTCTACCCTATACATTTAAACCTCAACCCTAATCCCTCAACCCCTATCGCTCTCTCTCTATCTATCCATCTCACCTCTCTCCCCCTACTGCTCTCCTACCCTCTCCCTCTTTCTACACACCTTTCAATAAATCAATCCTATCTCTCTCCATCACTCCCTCTTTCTATATCTCTCAAGTCTCTCCCTTCCACCCCCTCTCTCTCAGGATTCTCTTTGGCACCATACCTAGGTAACTCTCTCTCCTTGCATCTCTCACACTCCCTCTCTATTTATCACTACCTCTATCTCTCACCCAATCTTTCTCTCTCTCTCTCTCTCAGGTCTCTCCCTCCCACCCCTTCTCCAACTCTCGGGTATCTCTCTAACTCTCTCTCTCTCAAGTATGTCACTCATACCCCTTCTCCCTCTCTCAGATCTCTCTCTCACTTGCTCTATCTCTCTCCCATCCCTCTATCTCCCTCTCTCAATTATTTCCCTCTCTCTCTCCCACTCTATCTTTCTCCCTCTCTCTATCTCACTTATCCCTCCACCTCTACCTCCATACATCCCTCCCTCTCTACCCTAATCCCTCAAACCTATACCCTAAAACCTTAAATAATTAAAACCTAAACTATTAAAGCCTGAACCCTTAAACCCTAAACCCTAATCCCTCAACCCTATACCCTCAATTCTCAACTATATACCCTATACATTATATCCTCAACCCTCAATTCTCTCTATCCTGTCCTTCTCTTCTCTCCTTCTCTCCTTCTCTCTATCTCAATTCTCCATCCATCTCTATCATGTCCCTTTATATCCCACTACCTCTCTCCCCTCTCTCTCAACTATCTCCCTACCACCACCCTTCTCTCTCTATCAGGTTTCTCCCTCAAGAACCCTGTTGATTGTTTTTACTGTAACCAGGTTGATCTTCTATTCTACCTATAGAATTTCCAATTCTAATCAAGGGAAGCACAAAGGACCTAGACCAACTGACGAGGATTTTAACAATCAAACCTCCTACACTTCAGGCTCTATAAAACCCAAGAGGGTGGTCCCTTAATGTGTTTATAATCTTTGCACCGAAATTACAAACAATCATTAACAATTAACAAATAATCTCATTTAATAGCTCAACAAAATAGGATAATACTGAATTGAATTGGCTTTTCATCAATAGTATCAACTACTTGGAGCATGAGATGGTTACAAAATTAATTCACAACTTAAGATAGTCATTTAATTTGCAATTGTGTAGCAAGCTCTAAGCAAAGACAAGCATACACATAACCTCACAAAAAAATATGATTTAGACTAGTACCATATACCATTGGGGAGTCAGATTCACAAACATTTAAAATTCCATGATAGATTCAAACACATAGCATATAACATATCTGACAGTATTTCCTTGCAACATCATCAATCTGTATCCTAACCCAATACTTCTTACCAAATCCGTTTATAAAAATATCCATCTATAACTCCACTCAAGCATTTTAATTAATTCTTTGAATTAAAGCCAAGCTGGAAATCATACACACCATAACAGTGAGATGAACACAATAACCCTTGATTATATTATTCAAAATTATGATGTGCTTATACAAAGGAGAGACATGAGCTCAAAATGAATCATTATAACTCAAATGATAGTACTGTCATGAAACATCAAACCTTCATAAATCCAAAACCCTACTACAAAATGACACAAAACCTAAATTGCATTTACACTAAATTAATAGGCTTTACAACTTGCTCTGCAACTATGCCTAAACTCGACCTCAAACTATCTAATTTGCAAACCCCTATTTCTAGCCTTGAAATCCTTCTTATAGAGAATAAAGAAAAAAACAAGCATCAGGCCAAAAAATACACATGTCACCAGTCAATTGGACCGCTTTGTGACACTTAAAAAAAAATGATTAAAATCAGCAAGTCCTAGAGCATCTTCTTGTTAATTCCACTCATTAGAGAATAGCTGTTGCATTGGCCAAACCTTAAAACCTGCGCCAAAAATCCACCATGGAGACAAAACCATAATCAATTATAACCATAACCATTGAGTTGTTAGCTTCTAGTAGTAGACACCATCTTACTCCTCTTCGGTTAAGTATTTGTCCACCCATCTCTTATACTCTTCATCCGTTGGCCAATCAAAATTCACTATCTCATTCACCTTAGTATTGTAAGGTGTGTATTTCACTACAACCTAATTGGCGTCTCTTTCAAAAGACTCTAAGAATGTGTTGGTGTTAATTATTCTATCCATACTACTTACCAACAAATCATAGTCAGAATCATCACAAATCAATTTGATTTGTGCATTGATAACTTCATCTGCCCTTTCCTGCCACTGTTGTAGTGATTTAATGTTTCTTTGTGTATCAATTATATCTAGAAAAAATGTATCACTCCAATCATCAAATATTTTTACCAGTTCCCTAATTATCCTACTCAAATCATCAGGTAGGGCCTGGAAATAGTTCAGTGATTTCATAGAAAATTGAGTAGGCCTCAATGATTGGGGCCTGTTATCTACATCAAACCTAGAGGCCTTATACATGATATCCAGATCATTGGCCCTAGGGATCCACTTCTTAGCCAAAGGAAAAACTATGTCCTGATACATATTAATATTTCTTATTTCATCCAAGAATAAATAATATAAAGAATGTACTGATGGTAATCTACTATCAACCTTCTCATTTAAGTGCTTCAAAACTGTGTCAACCACCTCATTCTATTTGGAAACTACTCCATCCTCGCTTTCTTTTAAAGCAGCTTGTAGCTCTGTGATCTTATTTAACATTTTCTTCTTAGTGGGATCCACAGAGTATTCAACTTCCTCTTCAACTGGCCCTAATGTAGGACTAAGAGCAGGTGTCTGGATTGGGGATCCTGGAGTAGAAATAATTGGAAAAGTAGGGGGGACTAATCCTGAAATAGAAGGTAATGCCCTTATACTACAAGCACTAGAGGATTCTCCTACCTGCCCATATTTCAACCTATCTACTTTAGATTGTAGCTCAACATTTCTTTGCTACATCTTAATATATTCTCCAATTATGATATTATATTTTTGCATTAAACTCTTCTTTTTAGCCTCTTCCCTTTCAGTGGTCTTTTGGGCCAATTTGTCCACATTTACTATCAGGCTTGTAGCTTCTATAGTTGAAGTTTCATAATCTCTCTTGATTATTAGCCATCCCCTTAGGTTTGGGCTAATATCACTTACATTTGGCTTTCTGCCCTGGGGTGCCAATGCCCATATTGCCAAAGTTGCATACTCCTCACTGAAGGTAGAGTCCTGTAGAGCTACCTTAACCTCTTCTTCACTGTTTTGTATGGGGTTCTTGGACTATACAATAGAATTGAATGCTATTGCATCGACTATGTCCCACTCAAGAAAAATTAGGACACCAGCTTGATTCACAAGTCTCCTTCCCTCCTTAGGAATGATGTTTTTGAATTCTTCCATCAATTTGACCTTAACCTCATCATCATTCTCCTACTCAGACCTATTAGTTCTTGATTCTCTCCTTCTCTTGCATTTGTCCTGGTATTCTCCTAGCTTCATTCTTTACACTAGTTGCAAGAATACAAGAGTCTTTACAAATGCATCATCATCCAAGAATGCCTTGTAGGCCTCCATTATGGCATTTTGTACACATTTCCCCTAAATCCATATCAGATAACACCAACTGTGTTGATCTAGGAGGGGAAGGCATACCAACCTGCATGTCTTGATCAGTTACAATTATCTCATCCATCAGAATCTCTTATGTTTCCTCAAGTCTCTACCTCTTAGGGCTTGGCTCTGATGGTAGCACTATAGGATCACTTCTCGGTGGTGAATCCAGATCAACAATCCTTATCCCTCCAGGTTCTCTGAACTTTGGACCCGACTATGATGATGCCTTCATTATTTGCTTTCCTTTCTTATCCCCCTCCTCCTCATCACTATTGTCATTCATTTTTCTCTTGTATAAAGGCCGATCAACTAAGGGCTGATAAGTTGGCCTTGTTTCTTCAGGCCTTGATTCTGGTCTTTGAATTCCAAAATATAACTCCAAATTGACCTTCTTGGTCATTAAGGTGCCCATGATCTCTTTGAAGTTATCCAACAAGAAAGCAATTCTCTTGTGGAATGGAGTGAACTCCATCAATGGATTATATTTTGGATCCATTTTATGCACCATGGCCGGTAACTTCTCATATGCAATCCATTTTACTTTATTTAATTCTTGCCTATTCAAATTAAATTCATTTCTAATTGGGTCTTCAAGAAATTTTAATTCATGTGCAAACCTACCACCTTTAATTGATTGCTTGAATAAGGAAAAGAATCGTTCAGGGTCATGCTGCCTCCTAGGGCCACTCCTCAAATGGAAATCATCAAAAAACCTTCCAAAGTGGACCCATCCTCGCTTGGAAAAGACAAAATTAGAAACAACAGTGTATTCAAGGAACAAAGTCCCTTTTCCCCTCCCTATCAGGTTGTCCTTGTGCATACAACCTAGTTGCCACATGACCTCGAAAAACCCCATTCTTGATGGTACATTAAATGGGAGAATATGTGGGCCTCCCTGGAAACCATATACCCTCAAAACAATACTTACGGGGTACAAGTCAGGCTTCCTCACCTTTGGTCGGAGGAAGTCGTGTAAGTCCTTAGGAACTCTAGGTACATTTACCACCAATTGATCCCTAAGTCTGGAGGAAAATAAATTATCAAATTTCACAAAACTGGAACCTACCTTGTTGTATGATAAGTCTGCACTCCATACCTATACTGGTAATCTTTCACCATTCAATTCTTGCCTCAAATCCATCTTCTCCAAGAAGAATTCAGCATTCTTGTACTAGAACATGTGCATTAACAAGGATTACAAAAATAAAGGAGTGCCAACTTTCCCCACATGAAACTTTAACAAACCCTCATGCATCGTTTCTACAAGAAATAATGCAAAGTCATACACCATAGAGAAATTGGGATGCTGAATTTGGGCCCCCATGAACATGTATGCAATTTGCATCATAGTGTTAGGGTTGAACCCCAAAATCTGGCATAGTGAATAAAATTTTGCCAAGAAGTGATTGGCAAAACAGCTCAGCCTGAAGGGCTCCTGGTCAGTTGGGCTGATATGAGTCGTTGAACTACCTGCCCTAGCCAAATGAGGAAGAAGAAACTTCAATCTGAAGAGAGGCTTTGACCTTGCATATTCCTGCTTCATCTCCTCAAAATCAGTTGGAACCAAAAATGAGCTAGATTCACTCAAGTCAAATGTTTTTTGGATCTCATTTGCACTTATACTCAAAAGAATCCCACCATCATTATCCTGTATTACCCTTGTAACATGGTCATACTGTGTTGCCACTGCTCTGACTAGGTCAACATCAGGAAACACATTTGGCACTGCTAGCTTCCCCATGTCATATCTCCAGCCATTAGAGATGGGGTGAGGTAATTTTATTTGTACATACCATAGCCTAAACATTTCCAGACCAGTAATAGGAACCCTAGCATTTGCAATATTATAATTCTTGCACTCTAGTCCTTTGCCTAGGGTTTTTCCACTCACTAGAACCAAACCCCTCTTCCTATCATTTGCTAATAACGAGAATTGATCCAGAAAGTTGTCATATAAATTCCTCTGCAAATAATCGATATGGCCAGAATTTTGCTTCGGTGGTGCCATCTCAAACAACTAGGGCTTCTTTAAAATTCAAATCCTTGAACAAACTAGGGTTACCTAGAAACAAAATTACAACAAAACCTTTCAATTTCCCACAATTCAAAAGGACCAGTAACCCTATCATGATAATCAATAAACCCCTTGACCAGCACACTACAACCCTTCACAAAATATATAATCAAATTAAACCAAGCAACATAGAAAATAACTCATGGGATTTTGCATCTTGCAAAGAACCAAACTTTCATTGTGATCGCTCAAATTTTTTTATCTCTAGCTCTGAACTGCTTTGGAAATACTTGAATGCCTTTGTGGTAAAAATAAAATGAAAGAAAATACTTAATGTTGATGAATTGAGCTAGTAAACATCTTATTCGCCATTAAAGCTCATTTCAATGCCACGCCAATGGCTCCAATTTTATTTGATGCGAATTTAAAATCCAGTCGTCGATCTTTTTTTTTTGTTAGATCATCAAATGGCCACCTTCAAAAAGGCTAATATAATCTCCATTTCAGCATTGAGGGCCCACCATAATATGCAGTGCCAAAGGAGTACATGTGGCACCTGCCCGTGATATCGCAATCACTAAACATCCTACATCTTTGGACAACGTGATGGCAGGAAACCGTTGACTCCCACCATCGGAAATCATGTTAACTTACGACCATCATTAGTACTGAACACAATCATCGAGTAAATTTTCATCAAGATCATAACACCACTGTCGATCTTGAGCACGTGCATCTTGCAACTGTTTTAGTAACCCACTATATAATGTATTAAAACCTGACACAAAATTAAAGCATTTTACTAATTTTTTTTGGCATCGGCAGTCGAGACACATGGCGCTTGCCCATGATTTCACAATCAGTTGAAACCTAGCAGTGAGGCCATCGTGAGATTGCGGGGAATGGTAAGGATCAATAGTAGGATGATCGATGGTCACTAAAAAAAATTCCCTACAAAATAAAACAATTATTAAAAGGGGAAGGGGGACATCACCTAGGCCAATGACAAATGATGGCTCAAAGTTGTTCTTAAAACATGGGGCACGGGCCACATTTAGACTTAGGAAATAATAAAGTTAGGCAAAATATTTAGCATTTTTGTAAAAAAAGGGGGGGGCGAACCTAGACGAGTCAATGGGACATAAGTCGTTTTAAAACCTCCCTCAGAAAGGTAATGGTGAAATAGATCCAACCCAAGGTTTTAGATAGAACATTAGGATTCTTGAAGGTACAAATAAAACCCCAGCCCTAGGTGTCTTCCAAATAGCATGATAGACTAGTAATGTGGAAAAATAATAAATGGAACTCAAAGAACAATATTTAAGGCTCCATCAAACCCTACCTACATAACTAGACAACTCTCTCTCTCTTTCTCTATCTCTATCTCTATCTGTGTCTCTCTTTGTATCTCTTCCTCCCTCCCTCTGTCCCTCCCACTCCCTCTCTCACCCACTCACTCTATCTCTCTCTCTCTATGTCCTTCCCTCATCTTCTCTCCATCCTACCCTAATCCATCAACCCTTAAATGGTTAAACCCTCAAACCTCAACCCTTAAACCTTAAACCCTAGTCCCTCAAGCCTCTACCAACTTGACCTAATACCCTAAACAGTTAGCAATATACCCTCAATTCTCAACCCTCTACCTTATACATTATATTTTCAACTTTCATCTTTATAGGTCCTCAACCCTATACCCTTAATTCTCAACCCTCTACCCTATACATTGGATCTTCAACCCTAATCTCTCTCTTTCCTTCCCTCCTCTTCTCTCATTCTCTCTTTCTCACTTCTCCCTCCATATCTCCCTCCCTCTCTACCCTAATCCCTCAACCCTCAACCCTTAAAACCTAAACCCTCAACATCTATACATTATAACCTCAACCCTAATCCCTCAACCCTATACCCTCAAGCCTCGAGCCTCGACCCTTAAACCCTCAACCCTTAAACCCTCTACTCTCAACCCAATACCATCTACCCTCAACCCCTAAACCCTTAAAATCTCTGCCCTAATCCCTCAACCATCAACCCTTAATCCATAAACCCTTAAAACCTCAACCCTCTAGCCTCTAGCCTCTACCCTATACATTAAACCCTTAACTCTGAATTCTCAACCCTCAATCCTTAGTCCCTCAACTATCAACCCTTAAACCCTATACCCTCTTCCCTCTCCATTGTAACCTCAAACCTAATCCCTTAACCCTATACCCTCAACCCTATACACTCAACCCTCTACCCTCAACACTAAACCATCAACCCTTAAACTCAAAATTCTTAAACCCAATACTCTCTACCCTCAACTAAATACCATCTAAGATCAACCCTAATCCCTCAACCCTATACCCTCAACCCAATACCCTAAACCCTCTACCATATACTTTGGATCCTCAACCCTCATCTCTCTATCCCCTCTCCTCTTATCACCTTCTCTCTGTATCTCTTCTCCCTCCATCTCTCCCTCCATCTTGCCCTCCATCCACCCCTCCCACTCTACCCTAATCCCTCAACCCTTAAACTATTAAATCCTCAACTATCAACACTTAATCCCTCTACCCTAATCACTCAACCCTCAACCATTAAACCATAATCCATCAACCTCAACCCTTAAACCCTGATCCCTCAACCCATAAACCCTTAAACCCTCAACCCTCTACACTATGCATTAAACCCTGAACCCTCAATTCTCAATCACCTACCCTATACAATGGATCCTCAATCATAATCCCTCTACCCTATAACCTATATACTCAACCCTATAACCTCAACCCTCAACTCTAATCCCTCAACCCTAAACCCTTAAACAATAAATCTCATCCCTCAACTCTTAAACCCTTAAACCCTCAACTATTAACCCCTCAACCCTCTACCCTATACATTGGAATCTTAGCCCTAATCCACAACCCTATCCCTCTCTATCTATCTATCTCACATTTTTCTCTTCCTCCCTAAACATTTAACTCTCTAATTTAATCCCTCAACCTATACCCTCAACTCTTAAACCCTTAAAACCTCAACCCTTAACCATCAACCCTCAATAATTTACCCTCTACTGAATACCCTAAACCCTCAACCCTAATCCCTCAAACCTAAGCCCTCAACCCTTCAACCCTCAACCCTCAACCCTCTACCATCAACCCAATACTATAAAACTTCAAATCTAATCCCTCAAACCTCTTCCCTAAACCATTAAACCCTCTACCCTAAACCCTCAACCTTTAATCCCTAAACCCTTAATCACTCAACCCTAATCCCTAAACCCTGAACCCTTAAACCCTAAACCCTCAACCCCAAATCCCTCAACCCTCAACTCTTAAACCCTAAAACCTCAACCCCTATACCCTCTACCCTATACATTGGACCCTCAATCCTAATCCCTCAACCCTATACCCTCAACCCTCTACCCTCAACCTTAAACCCTAAACCCTTAAACCATCTACCCTCAACCCAATACTCTCTTCCCTCAACCCTAATCCCTCAACCCTTAAACACTTAAACCCTTAAACTCTATATCCTAATCCATCAACCATAGATCATTAATCCCTAAACCCTAATCCCTCAACCCTTAAACCCTCTACCCTCTACCCTATATAGATTAAAACCTCAACCCTTAATTCTCAACCCACAAACCTTAGTCCCTCAAGCCTTAAACCCTAAACCCTCAACCCATATACCCTCTACCCTAGACATTGGACCCTCAACTCAAATTCATCAACCTCAACCCTCTACCCTCTACTCTCTACCCTCTATCCTCTACCCTCTACCCTAAACCCTAAACCCTCAACCTTTAAACCCTAAAACCTTAAACCCTCTACCCTCTACCCTCTACCCTCTACCTTCTACCCTCTACCCAATAACCTCTACCCTCAACTCTAATCCCTCAATTATATACCCTCATCCCAATACCATAAAACCTCAACCCTATAGGTCCTCAACCCCCATCTCTCTTTTTCCTTCCCTCCTATTCTCTCCTTATCTCTATCTCACTTCTTCCTCCATCTCTCCCTCCCCACCTACCCTATACCCTTAAACCTTAAGCCATTAAACACGAGCAACCATAAACCCTTAAACCTTAAAAACTTAAACCCTCAACCCTCAACCCTTAAACATTAAAATCTTAAACCCTCTACCCTCAACCTAATACGCTAAAAACTCAACCCTAATCCCTCAAACCCTATACCATTGACCCTTAAAATAGCTACCCTAAACCCTCAACCCTCAACCCTTAATCCCTCAACCCTAATCCCTTAACCATGAAACCCTAAACCCTCAACCCTTAATCCATCAACCCTCAACCCCTAAACCATCAAATATCAACCCTTAATCCCTCAAACCTTAAGCCCTAATCCCTCAACCATTAAACCCTTAAACCATCAACCCTCTCCCCTCTACAATATATATTAAACCTTGAACCCTCAATTCTCAATTATCTACCCTATACATTAGATCCTCCCTCAACCATATACCCAAAAACCTATATACTCAACCCTATACCCTTAACCGTAATCCCTCAACCCTAAACCCTAAACCTCATCCCTCAACTCTTAAACCCTTAAACCATCAACCCTTAACCCCTCAACACTTAAACGCTTAAACCTCAACCCTCTACCCTATACATTAAGCCATCTACCCTATACATTGGAACCTTAACCCTAATCCCTCAAACCTATACCACCAACCCCTATCTCTCTATCTCTCTATCTTTCCATCTCACCTCTCTCTCCCTCGCTTTCTCATACCCTCTCTAATTGTCTATATCTACCCTCTCCCTCTCCCTATCTCTCAATTATCTCCCTCCCACACCCTCTCTCTCAGGTCTCTCCCTTTGGCACCCTACCTAGGTAACTCTCTCTCTTCCCCCCTCTCTCTCTCCCTTCTCTCTCTATCCCTCCTAGCCTACCTAGATAAGTCCCTCTCTCTCCAACCCCATCTCTCACACTCCCTCTCTCTCCCTCTCTCTCAGTTCACTCCCTCCCATACCCTCTCCCTCTCCCAAGTCTCTCTCTCTCACTCCCTCTCTCTCTCCCAATCCATCTCTCTTGCACTCCCTCTCTCTCCCTATCTCTTAGGTCTCTCCCTCTCACCCTCTCACCCACACTCACACTCTCAATTCTCTCTGTTTGGCACCCTACCTACATAACTCTCTCTTTCTCTCCCTCTCTCTCTCTCCCCCTCTCTCTCTCTCCCTCTCTCTCTCTCTCCCTCTCTCTTTCTCTCCCTCCCTCTATCCCTCCCACCTTGCCTAGTTAAGTCCCTCTCACTCCAACCCCTTCTCTCCCACTCCCTCTCTCTTAGGTATCTCCCTTCAACCCCCTCTCCCTCTCTCACATCTCTCTCTCACTACCTCTCTCTCTCTCACTTAGGTTTCTCCCTCCCTCTAAAGAAATACATACATACATATATAATCAGCCATACATACATACATGTGCATACATATATACTATAATATGGGTAAAAATGAGATGGCATAGAATAAGTGACAACCATAGAACTATCTAAGAAAAAAATCCAATCTAAAATGATAGAAAACAAACAAACATGAGGAATAAATAAAAATATTCAAATAAGAAAACTACCCATATTTAATTTGAATAAATTATCTTGTCTCTCCTCAAGATTATTTTGCAAACATGCCCTTAGATCATTGTAGACATGTGCAAGTACCTGCAAATCATAAGGATGAAAGTTGGAGCTAAGTGGTTGTTAAATCAGAAATGGATGAGAATGAATTACTTTATAGGCAACCATTCAAAAGACTGGTCAATTTCAAGATTCTAGAAAGATTCCAAGGTCGATGGATGAGAAGACATGCAACACAAAAGAGTGGAAGTTACAAAAAAAATTGTCAAGATTAGAAAGAGCCCAGGGACGATTGACGACTGAGATTTTGAAGTGAGATAGTGGAGGAAGAAAATAGAGGAATTAAAAATTTAAATTATTCAATTCATGAAAATGAATCTTTGAATAAGTGGAGCATAAATAATTTATTTAAATTATTTATTTGAGGAAAAGGCAATTGGGCATTTAATTAAAATGATTGATGTAAACATTTTAATTAAATAGGAGGAAATGGAAAAGGGCATTAAATAATCAATTTAGGTTAATTATTTAATAAAGGAGCAGTGTTGAGAGAGAGTTACATAATTTTGACAATTATTTAACCATATAAGAATTAAAATATTAATGAATAGGTAAATAATTAATAATTATTATTTAACTAGATAAAATGATGATAGACAAATAATTAAATAAATGGTAAATTCTTAATTAATGAAGAAAGAGGTATTAGCGATGAAATTAAATTTATTTAATTGATCAAGGTAGAATAAAAGAGAGAAGAATTAATTAAATAATTAAGATTATTTAATTAATAGAGCAATGTGATCAAGGATAATTAAATAATAATTATTTTTTAATTATATAGAGATGAAGACCAAGAAAAATGATGCGTGTAGACCAAGACATTTTCTAGTGTCTACACATACATACATACAAGAATAAATACATATGCACATACAATATTACATACATACATACATACATACATACATACATGGAATACATGTATACATACATACAAACATATAAATATATACACATACATTTAATAGACTAGCATTTAACACAAAGCAATACATAAGACGAGCATATTATAACACGCTCACATTATGTCTTACTCAACATATCTTGGGAACAAACATAAAAAAGCATGTCAAAACTATGAAATAACATGAGTGTGTTATAATGCAAGTGCATTCTTGCATTATAACATGTTCGTGTTATAATGCGCTCACCTTACAATGCGCTCACGTTATAACGTGCTCACATTATAACACACTCACCTTATAATGTGATCACGTTATAATGCGCTCACATTATTTCTTTCCTTGGAAATCCCCAAGCCTTGGGCTTGGTATTTTCTCTGGAATACCAACCCAAAGGATTGGAGTGCTTTCCCAACATCCAAAGACATGGTTTTGCAAATTCTACAATACTTCACATAATCACATTTGTGCTAAGCATCAAGTTTGTACATGTTTCAAGGTTGAACAAATAAAACACCAAGGTAATGTTAGGCTTTATCTTAGCTATCTAATGATGTAATCTTTTCATATTTTGACAATGTTAAGCCTTTGATATATAATTTATTTTGTTTGTGTGTCTATTTATTGGAAAAATTGAATGTTTGGTATTTTTTTCATTATAAATTAATTATTCATTGAAATTTCAAATGAATTACTTTTTTAGAAACTACAATCCATTATACACATATTTAAATAAATTATTTTTAATTAGTTTTCAAAATTTATAGGGGTAGCATGACCAAAATTTTATTTTTTAGAAAGTATCCACTTTGAAAATTAGTAAAAAATCAAATATTCATTAAATATTTATCAAAAAAAATGGGCATAAACAACATACTATTAGCTAATTTCTCACTAAAATGATTTTAAAAATACTAAAAAAAAAATTAACCTTTCGAGGGAGCCACAAAAGTCACTATGTTATGTTTTTTTGCCAAAAACAACACCAATTTTTGTGGCCCCCTCTTTTGAACCCCTTAATCTTACCATTTAAAAAAAATAGTATTTTATAAAGTAGACTCAAAGTATTATGATCCTTGTTTTTGTTACACCTCAAAATTTTGAGTGTAACTATCCTCAATTTCATGTCCAAGGTCATTATTTCCCAATTTCAAAAAAACATGGCCACTTAAGACCCCTTTTTGGCCCCCCATCTTTTTGCACTTACCCAAATGGATTCTTTACAAGCATAAGTACTTGTCATATACTCAAATTCAATATTAGACAAAGCAACCACAACCAATAACTTACTCCAAGTAGTTACACCACCAAATAAAGTAAACACATAAGTCCTAGTGGATTATCTGTTATCAACGTCACTTGCCCAACTTCAATCCACATAATCATGAATGTCAAGGGAAATTTTATCTCCTATCAAATTATCATGATAACATAGGGAATAGTTTGAGGTACCCCACAAATATCTAAAGACTATTTTAATATATAATCCCAATGGACTCTACAAGGATTAGACATATATCTAGAAATAACTCCCACTACTTGGGCAATGTCTAATCTATTATAGACCATAGTATACATCAAACTTCCAACTACACTCTAGTAAGTAAATATACTTATTTTTTCCATCTTTGATTGGGATGTTGAACAATCTAAAATAGATAACTCAATTCTAATTATAAAATGAAAATATAATGGACTATAATATTGCATGTTAAATCTTTATAAAATTGAATTAAAACATAGTTACTCTGACCAAAACATAAATTTATTTTTACTCTATCTCTTCTAATTTTCATCCCAAGAATGTGTTTATTTACACCAAAATATTTCATTTCAAATCTAGCTACAAGTTGAGACTTTATTTTTTAAATCATTCATTTTCCTTTATCAATAAATACCATATCATTGA
The DNA here is from genome assembly GCA_007115665.2 of Sequoiadendron giganteum. Classification (NCBI taxonomy): domain Eukaryota; kingdom Viridiplantae; phylum Streptophyta; class Pinopsida; order Cupressales; family Cupressaceae; genus Sequoiadendron; species Sequoiadendron giganteum. The sequence goes on along the minus strand of CM021102.1, from coordinate 757,981,931 downwards.
TGTATATTAATATAATAAAGAAGAAATAATCACCATAAATCTTATAATAAACACAATGATGTGATTTAGAATACTCAAATCCTAAACTCATCAAATATGTATCAAACTTTTGGTACCACATCCTAGGACTTTGTTTGAGGCCATACAAATATTTCTTCAATTTACAAATTAAATTACTTTTACCTTTAACCATAATTCTTTGGTTGTTTCATAAATATCCTCCTCTAAATTACCATGAATGAAAGTCCTTCTCACATGCATTTCCTCAACCTCTAGATCCTAAGCAGTAGCAATAGAAAGCAAGAATCTAATGGATGTCATTTTTGTAACAAGAGAAAATATCTCACTATAATTAAGGGTGAGTGCATGATCATAGGGATCCAAAAGTGGCGATATGACAAAAAAATGGCTAACAACTGTTTTTTATCTGAATTTGATGAAACAAAAAGGGTTTATTGATAAAATTAGTAAATTTCCACCAATATAAGATACACCTTATTTTGAATTTGGGTGTTTGCAAGAATTTGGGTCTATTTTTTGGTCAAAAAGTGGAAGTGTTCTCCCTTATTTTTAGAATTTGTCACATTTGACCTTAAAATTTCAAGCACTTAGAGATGAAATCTTAAAAAAATCACAAAACATAAAATATAGTACTCAGACTCTAGTTTCCATATATGCAATTTATTTTTAATACCCAAATGATATAAATTGGTATTCAATAGGATGTCTAAAAACCACTATTTAAAAGTCACTTTTCTTTACCATACGATGCACGTATATGTCATCCATATTTTGACCTAAATGAATGTATTTTCTTGAATCATTTTGGGAAAAGATTTGTAAATGTTGAAGAATGCTCACAATTTTTTTTGATTGGTCATATTTGTTTTGAAAAATCATGTATGTCACCATAAGATGACCTAAGGTTATCATTTTGTGAATTTTTTTTAAATTGAAAAGAATTGTTTGAAGATTTCCTATGTATAATTCATTTTTCAAATAAAAAATTAATAAAAAGTTATATAAATACTAAAAAACCTCGATACTTCAAGTTATCGACCAATTTCATCAATAAATATTTGAAAAATAGAAAAATAATCCAATTGTAGGAAAATACATATTTGGAATCTACACACTCTCATCTATAATGGGTTTTAATTTCATCAAAAATTTTTGCAAAAAGCATCTTGAAACATATGTCCAAAGTCACTCTTTCTACTAACACTGACATGACCTTCAAGTCACTGGTCAGAGCAAGTCCAAAGCTAGGGGTCAGCTCCCCAAGCCTTTTTTTTTACCTAAAACCCATAGCAAAAGTTGGGCCAAAAAATTATTTTTTTAGAAATAGGATCCTATTATAGAAATGAGATTCTGTTTCAAAATGGGATCACATTTTTTTTTTAAATTTTAAACATTTATAAAACGGGATCCTATTTCTTTAAAAAAATTAGGCCTTTACAAAATGGGATCCCATTTTTTTAAAAAAATTAAAAATTTATGAAACAAGATCCCATTTCAAAACAATATCTCATTTTTGGCTCGGGGCCCTGAGGCAAAATGGGATCCTATTTCATTTTGCCCAGTTTTAGGATTTTTGCTAATCTAGAACTTCCACTAAAAGTGGACTCATCATCTTGCATTTACCCATTTAATAGATAATTGTTACTGATTTTCAACATGCATTATGACTAAATTCCTCATTGATAGGTTGATTGAAAAAAATCTCTAATTATAAAAAAAAATCACATTTTTTGAATCCCAAAGACATGGAAATTTAGATGCTTCCCATAATATAGGATAAAATAAAATAAAATTGAATTTTATTAATTTTTGACCAAGTTATGGTGGTCAAACAAATAAGTTTTAATATTTTTAAAAAGTTCTAATAAAAAATTCATAAATAATTATTTACTCGCAAAAAAATTAGAAAAAAAATACGACACATATGGGCATGTGTCCTATACTTATATTGAATTCTTTTTTAAAAATTCGCTTGTACATAGGTTGGTTAGACATACACCTACTTTTTTTTCTTGAAAATTTTCTACTACTACCTTGAAATTTCAAATTTTCACCAAATAGATTTACTTTTTTCCAAAAAAAGACTAGCATCTTAGAAACTACATTCAATTTTCTATAAATTAAATTCTTACATTTTTTCAAATTATGCTAATGAAATATTCAAATTTTTATGTCAAGTTTCCTAACTCTATTTTTCTAAATTTGTATTGCCATTTAAGGGCCTAGTTTGGACCCCCATGATCCTACACTGAACATTAATACCCTCAAGCTAAGTTTAACCTTTTGCAACCAACCATGCTCCATAAATTTTAATACCTTCCATTTGAACAAATATTTTTCTTGAAAACCCATTTGCAACCAACATGTTTTCATCCTTTATGAAATGGTACAAGAACCCATGTATCATTATTTTTCAAAGTTGTAATTTCTTCATCCATAATAATCTACCAATATTTTACATTATTCATAACTAATTCTTATTCTACAAATATAGATTTATCCATGTTAGCATTCAAAGAAAAAATATCTTTCCAATCATTAGATGAATACCTTTTGGGTGGTTGTCTATACCTTGTGGATATATGAACAAGATATGTTAGAGGTTCTTCCTCTTTTTAATATTCAAAGCTATATGATCTAACCTCAAATTATTGTTTATCCAAGGGCCTCAATTCAAATTTTTTAGGCATAGAAGGAATTCGAATCACATATTCTAATTTAGTTCTTTTTAGCTACAATGTAATAGAAGAAAGCTTAGTTTCTTTAAAAATAACACATCTACTATATATTACCTTGTATACAATAAGATCTCAAAGCTTGTATCCTTTCACATCATAACTATATCCAATGAAGATATATTTCACATCCTTATTCTCTAACTTTATTATCTTCTCCTTTGGCACATGTGCATATGTCTCACAATCAAAAAATTCTAAGATGTCCCAATGAAGTCTTATGACCTGAACATGCCTCTATAGGTGTATTATCAACGAGTTGATATAAGAGACCTATTAATTAAGTAAAAAGAAGTGAAAACACCTTTATCCTCAAACCTTTGATCTAGACCAGTACCACTTAGCTTAGTCCATTGTCTATGAATGCCAAAATATTTACAAAATCTATAAAAATAATTAGGAAATAATTCACCTCCATTATTATTCCTTAAAATAATTATTCTTATTTTCAGTTTATAGTCGAACCATTTCTTTAAATTCTTTAAATCAACTAAAAACTTCAGATTTACTCTTTATAAAATATACCCACATGTCCAACTATAATCATCAATAAATGAAACATAATACATGTATTTTCTAATTGAAGGAACATCTACAATACCAAACACATAAGAATTTTAATATCCCTCATGAAAAATAAAACCCAAATCTGAAACTTTTTGTTTCTACCCAAAATCTTAAACTGAGCTAATTGGGTATAAGGGAAAAGGAAACAAACAACTCCAAAATGTGACCAAATAATGATAAATCAATTAAGAAAGATTTATTATTGATCCAAGCATGAATTAACATCATTTTTTTCTATTAATACATCATCTAACAGTAATTGTACATCTGCTGCAAATATGCATAAAGAAAACACAATATGGAATCTTAAATATGCACCAGATGTATCAAAATGGAAACCGAGAAAGGTGCAGTTGAGATTGAATGATTTT
>CM021102.1:757133393-757272664 GCA_007115665.2 Sequoiadendron giganteum | reverse complement strand
CTCCTTCCATCTCTCTCCACCCGAAATTAAAATTCCTATCTCCTCTCTTTCTCCCCCTTCTACCCTACCAATCTCTATCTCCTCCTCTCTCTCTCCCTCCTACCCTACCAATATCTATCTCAATATTTCTCTCTATTCCTCCCATCCTACCAATCCATCTCTCTCTACCACCCTACCACTCCCTATCTCCCTCCTTCCCTCTCTCACCCTCCAACCTTATAATCCCTCTTTCTCTCTCAATTCCTCCCACCATACCAATCCATATCTCCCTCCTTCCCTCTCTCCCTCCCTCCCACCTTACCAATCTCTCTCTCTCTCTCTCTCTCTCTCTTAGATTACCAGTCCCTATCTCCTCTCTCCCTCCTTCCCTCTTTCTTTCCTTCCCTTTCCCCCTCCTACCTCCCATCTCCCTCCTCCTTCCCTCTCTCTCCCTCCCACCCTACCAATGCCTATCTACTCTCTCTCCATACCACCCTACCAATCACTATCTCCATCCTTCCCTTTCTCCCTCCCACCCTACCAATCTCTACCTCCTTTTGTCTCTCTCCTTCCCACCCTACCAATCCATATTTCATTCTCTCTCCCACCACCCTACAAATCCATCTCTCTCTCCCACTCTCTCTCTCTCTCCCTCTCTCTCTCTCTCTCTCTCTCTCTCTCTCTTTCTCACACCCTACCAATACCTATATCCTTCTCTCTCTCCCTCATTCCCTCTTTCTCTCCCTCCCTTTCACCAGGCTCCTAGCCCACATTTCCACTCCTCCTTCCCTCTGTCTCTCTCTCTCCCTCCATACCAATACCTATCTCCTCTTTCTCTCTCCCTCCCACCCTATCGATCCCTATCTCCTTACCCCCCTCTCTCTCTCCCACCTATCGATCCCTATCTCCTTACCTCCCTCTCTCTCTCCCTCCCACCCTAAAAATCCCTATATCCCTCTCTCTCTATTCATCCCACTTGACCAATCCCTATTTGCTTCTTGATCTCTCCCTCCTTCCCTCTTTCTCTCCCTTCCTTGCATCCTCCCACCCCACATTTCCCTCCTTATCCTTCCCTCTCTCCCTCCCACCCTAATAATCACTATCTCATTCTCTCTCTCTCTCTCTCCCCCTACCACCCTACCAAAACCTATCTCCCTCCTTCCCTCTCTCTCCCTCCTACCCTAAAAATTGCTACCTCATTCTCTCTCCCTCCCTCCCACCATACCAATCCCTATCTACTTCTATCTCTATTTCTCTCTCTATCCTCTCCCTCCTAGCCTACCAATACCTATCTTCTTCTTATCTCTCTCTCTCCATCCCACCCTACCAATCCCTATCTCCCTCCTTCCCTATCTCCTCTCTCTCTCTCTCTCCCTCCCATCTTAACAATCCATGTCTGCTTCTCGCTCTATCCCTCCTTATCTCTATCTCTCCCTCCAACCCTACTAATCCCTATATCCTTTTCTCTCTCTCCCACCCACCCTACCAATCCCTATCTCATTATCTCCTTCTCTCTCCCTCCCACCCTACCAATCCCTATCTCCTTATCTCTCTCTTTCTCCCTCCCACCCTACCAATCTCTATCTCATCTCTCTCTCTCTCTCTCTCTCTCTCTCTCTCTCTCTCTCTCTCTCTCTCTCTCTCTCCTCGACCTACCAATCCATATCTCCTCTTTCTTTCTCTCCTCCTACCCTCTCACCTCCACCTTAATCCTATCTCCTCTCTCTCTCTCTCTCTCTCCCACCCTACCAATCCTTATCTCCTTCTCTCTCTCTCTCCCCCTCTTTATTCCTCCCACCTATCAATACCTATCTCCTTCTCAATCTCTCCCTCCTTCCCTCCTTCCCTCTTTCTATTCATCCCTTTCTCCCTCCCACTCCTCATATCCATCCTTCTGCTTCCCTCTCTCTCTCCCTCCCACCCTACAAATCCCTATCTCCTTCTTCTCTCTCTCCATCCCAACCTACCAATCCCTATCTTCCCCATTCCCCCTCTCTCTCTCCCTCCCACCCTACTAATCTCTCTATCTCTCTCTCTCTCCCAACTTACCAATCCCTATATCCTTCTCACTCTCCCCTCCTTATCTATCTATCTCTCTCCCTCCTTCCCTCTTTCTCTCCCCCCCTTTATCCCTCCCACCCTACCAATACCTATGTCCTCTCTCTCCCTCCCACCCTACCAATCCCTATCTCCCCCTTCCCTCTCTCCCTCTAGCCATACCAATCCCTCTCTCTCTCTCTCTCTCCTCTCTCTCTCTCTCTCTCTCTCTCTCTCTCTCTCTCTCTCTCTCCTATCCTACCAATCCATATCACCTTCCCTCTCTCTCTCCCATCCACCCTACCCATCCATATCTCTCTCCCTCTCTCCCTCTCACCCTACCAATCCCTATCTCCTTCTCTCTCTTTATCTCTTACCCTACCAATATCTATATCCCTCCTTCCCTCTCTCTCCCTCTCACCTTACCAATCCATATCTTCCTCCTTCCATATTTATCTCCCTCCATATATTTGTACCACCCTACCTCTCATACCCCAACTCTATCCGCCTACCCATCCCTCCCCTCATAAATCTCCCTATCTACCTATCTACCCCTCTCTCTCTCCCTATCTCCATTTCTCTCTCTAGATTTTAAATAAAAATACAATATATAATATATTAAAACATATTAATATAAATATAATGTATATTATATAATAATTTAACATGTAATATATACAATATATATCACATAAAACATAATATGTAATAAATTTTTCAAGCTTTATATAATAGATATTCATTTTTTCTAGCACACCTTCTCTATATTTCTATTATACACCCGGTTTATTTTGAGCTCCACATAATGGATATCCGATTATGTGTAAATAACAGATATCCATTATTGACAACATAGATACTCATTTTGTCTATGTCAATATATTTTTTTCTTTATATATTAAAATAAATATATAAACATATATAAATAAAGTAATATTAAGAATAAAAAATATGGAGCATAGCATACATAGCAAAAACTTGCAGAAATGCGAAAAGAAGAAAAGCAAAAACCTGCAAGTCAATCCCAAAAGTAGTGGCGAAACCAACAAATCTTCAAACACCGAGATTTCGATTAAAGAAGATGATGATCTGCAGACAATAGATGTCATAGAAGAAGTAGGTTTGGACATTGATTTTTTAGAGGATTTAGCAGTAATTTGTAGATTTATCGGGCCAAGATCTAATAGAGTTAAAATCCAAAATTGGATCGAGGAGACTTGGAAAAGTCCGCACATAATAATATTCTTACAAAGGGTTTTCTTCATGGTTGTCTTTCCAATAGATGAAGAAAGGAAGAAAGTCCTGCAAGGAGGAAATTGGACGATGGAGTCAAAACCCTTGTATATCCAAAAATGTCACCACAACTTCAATCTGCTTGACACTGATCCATATCACAAACCGGTATGGTTTCACCTAAACAACCTACCATTGGAATACTGGATAGAGGAAGCCCTTGAAAAAATTGGTAGAACATTCAGAACACTAATAGACTTTGATGCAAATATGGCACAGGGGAATTCATATCTGTATGCAAGGTTGCAAATTGCAGCTATCAAGAAAATACCACAGAAAATCAAATTGAGGGTTCACGGAGTGGATTGGGTCCAATCGGTAGAGATAGAGGAGGAAAAATTCTTTTGCCTTCGATGTCGTAAAAGAAACCATGCCACCAAAAACTGTAGATTACCAAAATAAAATAAAAAGGTATGGGCACCGATAGACAAGTCAGAGATAAAAATAAATAAAAACTCCATATCAACAAAGCATCTTGAATCAGAAAATGACATCCTGAATCTGCCCTTGGAATTGTTGGAACCAACTAAAGCAATGGAGCAATTTAAACCTTCTATACAAGAGAATGAAGATGCCTAGTTAGATAGAGGGCTAGAGGATATAGCGGAGAATGAATCAAATGATAAAGATTCAATGGATGGATCAGATGAAGAGGAACTAGGCATCATAGACACAAGATGCATCAGCTAGTCGACGGTCACACTAGTAGTGAGAGGAAAAGGCAACAAAGGCAAGAAAACCAATAGACAAAAAAGAGAGGAGGAGGTAGAAGAGAAGGGGTTACTTAGTGTTGTAGAGTTCCTGAATAAAAGATGCACCAAGGGAGGCAGTAGCTCCCATGGGAAAAAAATGAAGGTCACCTCGTGGAATGTCAGGGGTCTAGCGGCCCTTGACAAGTGTAGGATGGTGAAGCACCATTTGAGAAAACTATCAAGCAACATCATAATGCTCCAAGAAACAAAATCTAGTGAACCAGAGGGGGAGAGATTTGTGAAATATTGCAGAGGATGGAATGGCATTTTTCAGGCTGTTGATGGTCATCTAGGTGGGTTGGGAATTCTCTGGAAAGATAACTTAATCAATGCAGTACAGTTCAACAAGAGGAAGAACTAGATTTCCTGCCTGATTCGAAGCAAAATCAATAACACAAAATTTGACTTATGGAACATTTATGGATCTACACAATCTTCTGAGAAAAATAAGGTATGGGAGGAGGTTAGTCAGTGCATAAAGGCCAATAGTAAAAGGAATTTCATTGTTGGAGGAGATTTCAATGCGATACTCGATCTTACAGAAAAAAGTGGGGGCTCAAAGAAAGTAACCAGAGACATGTGCTAGATTTTAGAGATTTTGTACAAAGGATTGAGGCAATCGATTGCACACATGCAGAAGGATGGTTCACATGGTCAAACAAAAGGTTTGGGTTCACTAATATTGCACAGCGTCTGGACAGATTTTTAATAGGAACTCAATGGGTCATGGACAACACACTGGTGAAGACAACTATGCTCCCCTACTATGTGTCTGATCACTTCCCAGTGCAACTTGAGATTGGAATGGAAATCAAATGGGACAGCGGTTATTTCAAGTTCCAGAATATGTGGTGGAGGGATTCTTCACTTAAGGACAAACTAGGAAATTGGTGGAAAGAAAGCAATATAGTCAAAGGTATGCCAAGCTACTGTTTCTCCAAAAGACTCACTTACCTAAAAATAAAGTTAAGGATTTGTAACAAAGAAGTTCTCAAGAACATATTCGAGGAAAAAGAAAGAATTGGAGCAGAACTGGAGGTTTTGAACAAAAAAATAATTGAAGCTGGAATGAACAAAGAAGATTACATATGGGAAAAAGAGTTAAAAGTCAATCTTGCAGAAGTTCTAATCAAAGAGGAAACCTATTAGAAGGATAAAGCTAGAGAGCTATGGATCAAGGATGGGGATAAAAATACAAAATTCTTCCATGCATCCGTTAAGGCTAGGAAAGCAGAAAATCAGATTTACGAAATTATCAACAAAGAAGGGACAAAATATAGAGATAGAGACACCATTGGAAAGATGGCGGTGGAACACTATGAAATATTATTAAATTCAGATGGAGGGAATGTCATTCTAGAAACAACTCTTTCTAGAAAAAGAATTCTTGAGGCCATCCCAAGATTAATCTCTGATGAAGACAACAAAATGCTGTTGGATCCTTTCAATGAAGAAGAAATCAGGAATGTTGTTTTCGGCCTGCACCCTGAAAAAGCTCAGGGACCTGATGGCTTTCGTGCAAGCTTTTACCACAACTGTTGGAATTTCTTAAAAGAGGATATAGTAAAGGTGGTTGAGGAAGTGTGCCGAAAGGGGAAGTTTGTCAGAGAGATCAACCACATGGTCCTTGTCATCATCCCAAAAAAGGTAGAGGGCAATTCACTGGATGATTATCATCCAATAGCATTGTGCAATACATTATATAAAATTATCACCAAAGCATATGCAAATAGATTAAAGAAAGTAATGCCTCTTCTCATTTCTGTAGAGCAGAACAAATTTACCCTAGGGAGGGAAATTACTGACAGTATTATCCTCACATCTGAAACAATTCATTTAATGGTTATTGGAAGAAAGAACACAATGATTATAAAACTTGACATTGCTAAAGCCTACGACAATGTGCGATGGGGATTCTTGTTTGAAATATTGGAAAAGTTTGGTTTCAATTAGGAATAGATTCAGATTATGAAATTTTGCATCAGCACCCCCCATTTTTCGATTGCAATTAATGGAGCTCTATTTGGTTTCTTCAACAACAAAAATGGAATAAGGCAGGGCGATCCAATATCTCCATTTATTTTTGTCATAATGGTGGAAACTCTTAGCAGGTATATCTCCAAACTTAGAACAAATAATGCATGCAAAGGGATTACAATACATGAGGACCTCGGGCCTGTAACACATGCGCAATTTGTAGATGACACAACCTTGTTTGGAGAAGCCACATTGAAGGAAGCAATGGTTATCAAAGAGGTAATGAATCTCTATGCTAGTGCGGCAGGGCAGAAGGCCAATGACAGAAAAACAAAGATTTTCTTCTTGAACACAAAGAAGGCCATTCAAAACAAGATCTCGAGATTATTAGTCTAGCTGATTGGTGAACTTCCAACAAAATATCTAGGAGTCCCAATGTTCATCGGGGCTGCAAAAATCGTATTATGGGAAGATTTAATAGCTAAATGCAGATAAAAGTCTGAGGCGTGGAAACATAAATGGTTGTCACTCTTAGGAAGGATACAACTAATCAAATCAGTCTTGATTGCTATGCCCGTATACACAATGTCTCACTTTAAGCTAGCCACCAAGGCTTCACAAGCGTTAGAAGGCCTTTCCAAAATATTCTTGTGGGAAGGTGCAAAAGAGTTTAAGAAAATTCCTTTAATCAGTTGGGATACTGCATGCAAAACAAAGGAAAATGGGGGAGTGGGATTGAGATTCATGGAGAAACAAAAAATTGCTTTGGGTGCCAAGTTAGTCTAGAAAATGTATAGGAGATCGACAAAATTATGGTGCCAAATAATGCAGAAGAAGTATTTAGATTGTGATGACCCTGCAAGAATCCTTACATCTACATGCACTAATGGTCGATCAATGGTGTGGAAGTTTATAAAGGAATGTAGATATGTGATCGCATATCACCTGACTTGGAAGATTGGTAATGGGAGGAAGGCCAAGTTTTGGAGAGACTCCTAGGATGGCCTAGAGAGTATAGATAAATTGTTTGAGCAACAGGAGTGGATCTCTGAGATGGAATTGGCCTATGGAGAGCATGTAGTAGATTACCTAAAGGAGACTCTTCCTGGGAGTGGCATCTATGATTGGATCCCAATTCAGACTAGGAATATGATGGGAGAAGACCAAAGGAAACTAGCATATATTCTGCAAAGAAGATAGGTAACACTTAAAAGAGAAGAGGATGAAGTAATTTGGTGTTCTGCAAGATCGGGATAATATAGTGCCAAAATTGGGTACATAATCCAAACCATAGAACAAGAGAAGGATTGGCCCACGAGGCTATGCATGGATAGGTCAGTCGCACCAAGGGCGGGCACCCTTTTGTGGACGGTGCTCCATGGAAGAATACTGATTGGGGAGTGTTTGAAGACCTTTGGGATAGTCGGGCCTAGCATTTGTATTCTTTGCAAAGAATGCGAAGAAACCACTGATCATTTGCTATATAATTGTCACTTTGCTAGAAGCTGTTGGAATTGGCTATGTCAGAATCTAGAATGGTCCATTGCGAGAGATGGTTGTCTAATGAACTTCATTAGTAGATGGCCAATAATGAATCAAAGGTATTTATGGGGATCTTTGTGGATCATTTCCCCATCAATGCTACTATGGAAACTATGGAAAGAGAGCAATAGAAGGATATTCGAAGAAAAAGAACTAAGCATTGAGATGGTAATCGAAAAAATTATAATGGGAATTAGCGAAATAGCAAATACCAAAGCCTTTTGTAGGAAAATAGAATACCTGTGCAACTGGGATAAAATGGTATAGATGAACTGGGGGACCTTAATTCCCCCAAACATTTGCATTACCTCGAAGAAAGCAAGGCCAAAGGATGTGTGTTGGGAGGCTCCAGAGTTTGGCAGTCACAAGCTCAATGTCGACGGGGCAGCTAAAGGCAACCTAGGGGAGGCTGGATATGGATGCATACTGCGGAACTATAGAGGGAAAATGGTGTTTGGTGTGGCCGGCTATCTTGGAGTTAACACTAACAACATCGCTAAAGCTACTACCTTAGAAACAGGATTACATCATTGTATAGAGCACAATATAAACTCACTAGAAATTGAAGGGGATTCACAGATTATAGTGAATGCAATAAAGAATGAGAACATTATGAATTGGAAGCTGAGGTGAAAATTGGGGAAGATTTTGGAGCTCCTAAAGAAAATACCAAAATATAAAATAACACATGTTTATCATGAAGCAAATAGAGCTGCATATTGGATGGCTAATTTGGGGGTCACTTCGAAAAGAAGGGAGGAAATAATTTATGATGATAAAAATTGGAATGATCTGGCTCAGATCTTGGAGTATGACTTTCTAGAGCATGAACAGTGGAGCAAAACTAGCATAGGGTAATGAGATCACAGATTAAGGGGCTTCGTTAGCTAGTGAATGTAAACGACCATGACATATTGACATAGAGGAAACATTACTCCATGTTGTAGCAGGGCAGCTAACTTTGTTTCGGGATCAAGGTGCGGGAGCTATCCCCATGATAGCATTTAATTATATATATAAAAAAAGTAATATTAAATATAAATAATATAATATTATAATATTATATAAATAATGTAATACTATATAATATAGAGATCTGTCACATAATTTATTACATAGTCTATACTATTGACAACCTTTTTGATTTTTTAATTGGAAAGTTGGAGTGTGGATGCGTTGGGGAGTAAGCCAGTAATTTTTTCAAAGTGTGGGAGAGGTCGTGACCTACCCCATAGAGGTTTGCTTCTGTGTAGGCTCCTATGTACCATTGATGTTATTGTTGTTTCTTGTCCTTTATTTTGTGCTTGTGGTTCTTAGATTTCATTTTGTATGTGTGTGATCTTGCTTCAGAATAAGTTTATGTCTTGACTTGTGTTTTCATATTAGCTCCATTTATGGAGGGGGTACAAAACCCCCCAAACCCTTTATAAATTTGAGTGGTATCGATGATATCCATAACACTCCTACAAAGCCATTAAAAAAGGTTGTTGCTGACTAAGTTTTTGTTGCTATGGAAGGTGCGAGATTTGCAACGAAAGAAGTTATCAGTGAATATGGGAGAGGGGAAGGTAAGCTACCTTCTAAAAACCCTAGAGATTTTCATCTATTTCTTAACTTTGAGATGAAAGAAACAACTAACAAGGAAAGAACAAGACTAAAAGACACCACCATTTTCTTGGAAACTATCAATATTAATAAGTTTCTTGCTAGAAGCTCAATATTGTAAGCCTTACCATCATATGCTCTCACCTTGCCCACATTGGGATCTAGGTGATAAAAAAGTGGAAGGTATTTGCTTCTAGTTGGTTTGATTATCACTCACCCCATTGAACAAGTGGATGATTTCTAGTTAATGCAATGTTCAACTAACCACCGTATGCTCTCACCTTGTCCACATTAGGATTTGGGTGATCAGAAAGTGGAAGGTTGCTTATTTCAGTTGTTATCATTATATTATGGCTAACGCTAATGGTTGAAATTTGGAAAAATTTGGGGGTGGATATTACATATACTTGTTTGTTCGAATGCAACAACACTCATTTTGTTTTCTTAGATGAGAAAAATGTCAGGCTTGAATTCCTTGATTAGATTCTTGACAATGTGTTATTTTTGAAGGCTATTTAGCCTCCTTACATTCCAAGAGAGAATCGACATTTTTTATTTCTTCTCGAGCCTAGATGCTTTGGTGTACTCTAACATCCATTCACTATATCCTTGGTTGTGTTCCTCTACCTAGTTTCTCTAACTAATTTTCACCCAAGCTTGGATTTGATCCCCACATAAGTTGTCTTATGTATCCTCAAGCCTTTATTTGAAGGAGATGATGCAAAAGGGCAACAAAAGAAACATACTCCAAACACCCTTGAAGGCTTGGGGGAGGCAAGAAGGGGAGACATCGAGGAAGATTCATAAATACATGTGGAGGATTAATAAGTTTAATATACAGGGTTTATCATCTCCTAAAATTAATACATGTAGAGGATTCACAAATCTATCTTTCAACGTACAAAATGATGACCAAATAAGGGATTTTGATTATTTGCGAGAGGAAGATATGTTATGGTTTTTTTGATGCCTTTTTTATTATTTCGTTTTGTGATGAAGTGCAAGAGTTATATGATGATGTCTTTATATGATCAATCCTCGATGCAATACTCAATTTTTAACATCTAATTTGACAAGTGAAAAATAAATTCAAAGATTGCCTATACCTTGAAAAATAAGAATTCAATTTTTGAAATAGGGGGACATGATTGCATTGAAAATCCTGTATAGAGGACATAATCATAGTTATGATCTTGTTTAAGATAATTAGATTGATATAAATTACACCAAACAAATTTTCAACATAATGATGTGGCATAATTAAATCCAAATTAATAAATACTTTCAAATAATAAAATTATATATTAAAATCATATATCAAATACATTAATCCAAAATAACATAAAATAAAGAAAAAATGCAAGACACATAATTTTTTATACAATAAAATAATCTATTAATAAAAAAGTATAATGCTATAATAAAACAACTTTTCTCCACTTTCAAATATTCAAATAATAATATTATAAACATTTCAATAATATAATAAAATTAAATATTCAAAAAATATCATTAAAAACATTTCATTAATATAATAAAATTAAAATACATGAACCTTTAAAAATTAAAATTAATATAATATAATTCCTACTTTTCTTGCATCGCGACCCAAAAAACTAATGCACAATTTAATCCAAAATGTCTTTGATATATGAACCTTTTTCTCGAAGTGTACAAAGTCAAAATGTGAAAATGAATTCATTAAGAAAAAGGGGGAAGAGTTTTATAGATAGCTAACTATAAGCACCTAGTTTCTCTAACTAATTTTCACCCAAGCTTGGATTTGATCCCCACATAGGTTGTCTTATGTATCCTCAAGCCTTTATTTGAAGGAGATGATGCAAAAGGAGAACAAAAGAGACATACTCCAAACACCCTTGAAGGCTTGGGGGAGGCAAGAAGGGGAGACACCGAGGAAGATTCATAAATACATGTGGAGGATTAATAAGTCTAATATACGGGGTTTATCATCTCCTAAAATTAATGCATGTAGAGGATTCACAAATCTATTTTTCAACCTACAAAATGATGACCAAATAAGGGATTTTGATTATTTGCGAGAGGAAAATATGTTATGGTTCTTTTGATGCCTTTTTAATTATTTCATTTTGTGATGAAGTGCAAGAGTTATATGATGATGTCTTTATATGATCAATCCTCAATGCAATACTCAATTTTTAACATCTAATTTGACAAGTGAAAAATAAATTCAAAGGTTGTCTATACCTTGAAATTAAGAATTCAATTTTGAAATAGGGGGACATGATTGCATTGACAATCCTGTATAGAGGACATAATCATAGTTATGATCTTGTTTAAGATAATTACATTGATATAAATTACACCAAACAAATTTTCAACATAATGATGTGGCATAATTAAATCCAAATTAATAAATACTCTCAAATAATCAAATTATATATTAAAACCATATATCAAATACATTAATCCAAAATAACATAAAATAAAGAAAAAATGCAAGACACATATTTTTGTATACAATAAAATAATCTATTAATAAAAAAGTATAATGCTATAATAAAATAAGTTTTCTCCACTTTAAAATATTCAAATAATAATATTATAAACATTTCAATAATATAATAAAATTAAATATTCAAATAATATCATTAAAAACATTTCATTAATATAATAAAATTAAAATACATGAACCTTCAAAAATTAAAATTAATATTATATAATTCCTACTCTTATTGCATGAGAGAGTGTGATCTGAAACATTGATTCAAAAACTAGCACACAGTTTAATCCAGAAGAAGTAAAATTTCATTGATATGGACTGTGGAAATCTGATGTCTTCGATACATGAACCTTTTCTTTGAATTGAACAAATTAAAAATGTAGAAATGAATTCATTAAAAAAGAAGGGTTTTATAGATAGCCAACTCTAAGCAATTCAACTTCTAAAAGCCTATTGACCAAATATGTTTGGTTATAACTACTCTTTTCAAGCAAATTCTAGTTAAATACAGTTGAGTATGTTAACTCCTCTTACACATTCCAATCCAATACAAGGTCTGTAATGGAAGTCTGAAACACATGACAAAACCTCTCAAACTCCTCTCTCTCCCCCACTGTTTTACTCATCTCCACCAAAACCAGCCCAGCCTTCAACTCCAAAAACTTCACAACTACTCCCAAACAACCTCTCCTTCCTATTTCCGGCCTCTCCATCTTCACCAACCAGTCAGTCCTCCTAACCCTAAAACCAGCACCAGATACAATCTCCTCAACCTTCAAAACAATCTCACCCGCCGCTAAATTTGTCGTAAACCTTAACTCATCAACCGCCTCCTCTTCATCCTCCACCAAATCTGGCGCCAACTCATCGTCGCTAACTTCTTCCTCTAACCCTTTCCTAACCCACGCCACAGTCTGAAGCATGGGAAGGCAAATCCGCTTACGCGGATTAGGCTCCAGAAGCATCGAAACGAGCTCGATGACCTCGCCGGGAAACCATCCGGGGCACTCGAAACCGCCCGTCGAAATACTTCTGACAAATTCCATCAAATCACTCGTATCAAACGGGAAATTTCCCGTCAAGATAACGTATAAAATAATTCCACAGGCCCAGATATCCGCCTTCGAACCGTCGTAACGATCTTTGGACGCGAGCAGTTCAGGCGCGGTGTATTGGAGACGCCCGTCAAAACCCCCGCTTTTCACCAAACCCTGACGATTTACCTCCGACGGCAAAGCGCAGAGCCCAAAATTGGAAACTTTAATATTGCCATCTCCGTCAAGTAACAGATTGTGGACCCTGAGGTCTCTCTGAATAAAACCCTTGCTGTGGCAGTAATCCATGGCACTAATTAGCTGCCGGAAGTATTTCCGAGCCAAATGCAGGTTCAATTTTCCGACTCTTTTCCACAGGTCTCCTCCGCTGGCGTATTCCAGTATCAAGTATAGTTTTTTTTCGGTTACAATTACATCGTAAAGGCGGACTATGTTTGGGTGCCTGAGCCATAACATGGCCGTGATTTCTCTGTCGATTTTGTTTATGTCTTGTTCACACATCTTTTCCTTGTCGACCACTTTTATGGCAAAGATTTCGCCACTGTTGAGGTTTGTTGCAGAGTAAACTTTGGCGACTGTGCCGATGCCAATGACGTGCCCTATTTCGTAATCTGCTAGTTTTGTATCCATGTTTTGCTTCCTCTGTGCAATGGATGTTTACTTGCGAAGGTTGGCTTTTCACAGAGCAGAGGAAATGCAGGAATTTGTAACAATTGGTGTTTGAGGATGCTTCATTATAATAGTTTATAGTAGATTCTTTGAATCTCATTTAAGGTTTCATTTCTACATGTTTTGAGTAGGTAGTTTTGATTCTTATTCTATTTATTCATTACTTCGGATAAATAAAAATATGTTAAATTAATCTAATTCAATTATGAGGTCCTTCAAATATGAATCTGGAAGTCTTCTTCCTCTAGTGAGTCATTATGACTAGGCTTCAACACACAATTTGTTAATTCTTGTGTTAGGGTGTTGTATTTCAAGATAAGCTATTATTCATCCAAGAGAGACCTCTGAGAAATCTTATTTTTGAATTGCACCATAGTGCATCAAAGTGCCGTCAATTTACATTAGGATTTCAAACATCATGTGATGTTTACTTGTTGTCTTCAACCATTTATCTCAAACCAATGAATTAGCAAACAATGGATGGACCAAAAAAAGTACAATCCTTGCCCATCACAATCATAAACAGTGTCTCTTGACACCACTTGTACACACATGTTATAGAAATGAAGACAAATAGATTGTAGACTTCAATTTATGTGAAGATAATTTCTATGAGTGAGCTTCATATCTACAAAAATAGAATTGAACTAGGCAAGCATATAAGAAATTTATTGATATAGAGGTGGTTGCCTCACATCTTACAAGGCTCTAAAAACTTGATGAATTGATTTGAGACTTGGGATAGCAAGTCTTCATCAAGTTTTGAGATAAGTACTGTTATTTTATTTATTTAAACTCAAACATTTATCTCCATAACATAATTAGTCTAAGCTCATTAAATATTTTAGGATTGAATAATTGTTTGTGTTAAGTCATTGTTTTACTCTAGAGATATTATCTTAGAAAGAAAGGGTATAGGGTTGTTTGTTTTCCTTTTCATATTAGCAAATTAGTTTTGAACATGCAGCATAGTAAATTTTCATCAAAATTTGACTTAAATAACATTATTTTATTTATTTAAATTTTTGAGTTTATTTAAAAAGCATAATCAATTCTTGGTTATTAAATATTCTAGTATTAATTCACTTGTCTTAAATCGTTATTTTATTTTTAGAGATGCTATTTGAAAAGGCTATATATAGGGTTTCTTATCTTCCTTTTTATTTTGGTGAATCTATCTAATCATACATCCTCTTAGGTCTTGGACTTAATATATATTTTTTATTTACTCATTATATTTGTGACCTTTAGTTTTTGAGATTTATGTCTAAAGTAACCTGTCCATTGTTTGATCATTTATTATTTTACAGTTCATGCTTAAAGTCTATGCCAAATTATTGTCATTATCCTACATTCCATTTAAGAAGAATTCATCACCTAATTTCTCTAATGATTCTAAATTTAGTTTATCATAATATGTTTTTGTTATGATAGATAACACTCATAACGAAAAAAATAAGTTTGATCATTAGACATACTTGGAACAAATTGATAGGTATGATTTTTCTTTATTTTCACAATTACTTTCTTAAGGGAGTACCAATTTATATAGGATTGCACAATTATTTACTCAAGAGTTGATTCTCTTCACAAGTTATTTATTGATAAGCCCTTTGGTTTAGCTATTATTTAAGGCATTGGTTCTAAGGTTAGCTCTTCAATCTCTTTACATGGTAGATCTATTGGAAATTGTAGATAGATGTAGATCTACACACTACACTGCATTTGAAAGACTTAAAGAGGATAAAGAGTGTGAGAAAGAGGCCAAAATTTGACTCTAATTTTGTTGGGCATGGCCTGATGTCACTCAAAGATTCAAGGTTGGTAAGGACACTATTGAAACTCAAATAAAATATGCTTCCAACACCTTTAATCCAACTCTTGATCTGGATGGTCAAACTTGGTATGGATTAACAAAACTACATGAAGAATATATTGCATCACATAAGGAGAAAGGAGAGATGATTGAACAGTATGGGATGCTCAGAGATCTAATTAGGATAAAGTTTACACCTATCTATTATTCTCTTTCTTTGGCTGAAAGGATTCTGAACTCAAATGTTACCCCCGGGACCTTGGTTGAAGGAAAGGAAATCCTCGTTGATCTTAATTATCTATGTAGAACATTATCAGAAGCACAAAAGCTTTGGGATGAAGGAAAATCATCTTGGGCAAATATTCTTAGCAAAATTCAAAGGACAACTACCTTTGGTTGATTACTCTTAAATGTTGTCTTGGATGTACTCCTCAGGGGGAATATTCAAGTATGTAAAGGAATCTATCAAAGTATTCAATATCTTTTTTTCCTTTTCCATTGATGTCAAAGGAGGAGAGGAGGATGTGAAAAGAGAAGGATAAAAGAGGAAGATAAAAGAGGAGGATGTGAAAAAAGGAGGATAAAAGAGGAGGATAAAAGAGGAAGATAAAAGAGGAGGATGAGAAAAGTTGTGTGAAGGTTTTTGGGGAGAGAAGTTAAAAAGTTGAGATTTTTTTTTTGTGGTTTTCACATCATGTGTTGCCATCAATGAAAAAGGGGGAGATTGTTGGAAATTGGAAGGTTATCATTGATGTCAAAAATGGAATTTGGATGATTGTCAGTGTTATACATTACCTGTATAGTTCATTACTTGCTTCGGTGATGAAATTCTATTGATCTGGTATTTTGGTTTGGATTATCTTAATTTGTATGATTCTTTCAAAATTTGACATTATGGTCTATCTCAATATATTTTATATCCATTGACAAGAGTCCAGTTGACTAGGATTCATGGTTGGAAAGATACTATTACCAATAGTTTTGGAAAATAATGTTCTGCTTATATACTAGTTAAGTATGTCAGTTTTTTGGTCTAGTTTTTATTGAGCAAAGAAAGATTTCACTATAGGACTTTGTACATAGGCTTGTGACTACAAGATTCTTCTTACACTGAAGTTTTGTGATGATATGTGAAGGCATACATAAGATATGAATAACAGTGTTATGCTCTGAAGACTACAATGAGTTTATGTACAGTGCATTGATGAGGGAGATTCTGCAGTTTCTCAAGATTAATTATTTTTTTTGGAATGTTGAAGATAAGTTACTCAATGTCATCTAAAGAAGAATTTTATGTGTTAACTAGTTTTTGTGCTACACATTTGATGAATTGCATATATGTTTTGTGTTTTGATGTCTTGGGTCTAACTATGGACGATCTAATTATGAATTAGTGTTAAAAAGATTAAACATGTGTTGTGAATGTTAAATGGATCTATCATAGGTCCACACCAACTAATATCATGTGAAGATGAATTTTTTTTGGGGGTTAAGGCCAACAAACTTGGTTTTGATTTGAAATAGGGTTACTCCAATTAGGTTGACCTAATTGATTTACTTGATTATATACAGTACATATATGTGAACTCTTTTGAGATCATGAGAGAAGGAAGGATAAGGTGTGTATGAGAAAATGAAATGAGAAATTTTAGAGTGATCGAGAAGTGCTAAATTCTGTAAAAGTGCAAAGCTATATGAATACGTAGAAAGATGTGTCGTATAAAATTGCAAAGAAGTGTTACTATGCTTCATCATAACTGAACTCCAACACAAGGAAGTTGTATTCTATCTTAGTTCATCCCTTGGCAGTGAGCTATACTCTGTTTTGTAAACTATTTTAAGTTGTGAGCCTTTAAGGACAGCGTGTCCTAGCAGTGAGCCCTTGTAATATTCTATATTTGGATATATTATATTGTGAGCTAATCCTCATCATGGTTTTTCCCATTTTGGGTTTTCCACGTAAAAATATGGTGTTGATGTGTCTTATGGTGTCATGCTCTTTTCAATGTCTTCATTCTTGTTTATAGTTAAATATGCTTTAATAATTGGATGGTTTATAGCTGAATGGTTTAATGGAATACTGATTCAACCTCCCTCAATATTTCAGGTGTTCAACAAGATCTCTACTCCCTCCCACATAAAAGTTTTTATTCATCTTCAATCCTCTTGCTTATATTTTTTCTCATGTTATTCCTACTAGTGTGGTACATACTCCATATGTTCCTTCTTCTAGTTCCATGAGCATTTCTCACTTTACTACCTAGAACTAATTATAATACACTATTTGGGATGGTCATGAACCTACCTAGAAGAGTCACCATGTATATAAAAAACCCTTTCATAATAATAATAATAATAATAATAATAATAATAATTTATATATCTTTTATTAGGGCGATTCATTCTTAGAGTGGATGTGGTAAGGGTTTGTAGATTGTGATGTATAAATTCTTTTAAATCAATTTTTTTAGCAATATAACATACATAACTAATCTAGATTTTATGTGTTGATTCTTTAATTTATGTGATAATAAAAATTGGTTTCAATTTAGATGCAAGTATGGGAAATGCCCTTATTTGATAGGTAGAAATAATAAAAGATATAAAAAATACACCAAAAATAGGTATATAAGATACATGAAGAATAGGGAGGGATTTTAGTTATACTAGTGTATGTAGAGGGGATATCAAAAATATAAAGTTGAGGGTATAAATGAAATTATTTATTAGTGCACTATAAATGAACATGCTACATCATTGGCTTATTAAGTGAATCTCCTAGGCTTAAGCTCTATTCAATCACTATTTCCCTTTAACCCCCAACCTAGGAAAGTTTTTATCCATCCTTTATTGTATTGGTCCTATCATCTAAAGGCCGGGAAGCCTTATCCATGACCTACACCATTTCTCATAAATAATTTAAAATCATCATTGAGTATTGATGTTCTTGTATCTAGCTGTAATATGTGAATCCACACATGAATCAAGTTCATTAAATATCAATATGGAACATTATGGAGTAAGTAGACATTAGAACATGTTTGATTGGAGGTGTTATCTATCTATTGTATCATAAAGAAATAATAAAACTTGTTTGAGAATGAGCTTAAAATAATTTTTTGTTTGTATAAGTTGCTATATTATACAATTTTTTGATAAGAAATTTGAGACACTTTAGGAAAATTCTTTATTTTCAAGGTTAATGACTTCTAAAATTTTCCCTTTATTTATTTAGGTCTACTTTGATTTGCAGTTTTTGTACAAAAATACCCTTTGTAATTAGGAATGCATACTCTGTTCTTATTGCTTGTCACTTCAACCACATTATTTGGTTTGTTACATGTCATACATAAAACCACTCTCTTTCTCACTAATATCTCCATAGCTCCTCTTAATTTTATTATTGATTTCCTTTAGGCCTAATTCAACTACACTAGGTGATTCCACAATAGTGTGTCCCACTTTTTGTCGAAAGTGGGACATTATTTAATAAATATTTTAATCCAAATTTTTACCTTCTATCATCTATAGTAACTAAACCATTAAGAATTTAAAGATAATGTGAACTAGTATTTTTTCAAATTTTTATGTGGATTCCAATTTCTTTTTTAAATAAAAAAATATTCATGATTATTTTTACATAAGTTTCAGTAATATTTTTTTATTGTAAAAAATATTATTAAAAAGTGAAATTTATTCCATAATGCATAACTTTTCTTACAAAAAAGAGAAAATTATAAATTTTTAAACATAGCTTCATAACACTAGTATCTAGTGCACATAAATTTTTCCATTATTTTTGTTGCATAAATTATTTTTATTAAAAATTAAAGCGAGACTTATTATAAATTAGATATAGGTTATTTCATAATACAATTTTTTTCTGTATATATCCAAATTAACTTCTTCTTTTTTGTTGAAACAAAAACACTAATACCTAGTGTGTAGATATTTTTGAGAATATTTTTTAACTGTTTTACTATTTTCCATGTGTGTGGAACAAATACCTTAATGATTATTGAAAAATAAATGTTCATTAGAAAATAGAAAATAAATATCATAGCCAAACTAAACATATTCAAAATTGTACTCATTGGAAAGCTTATTTGAGTGCTTTGATCTTGTAATTTATCTTGTCATGTTGATTCCATTTACTATTCCATACCAAGGTTTGAAACAATTTTTTTGATGAAAATATGAACACTAAGGAAAAAAGGGCAATCCAAGGGCCCTCATATGAAGGAATGAAGGTATTAAGAAACCTCCATTCAAAGAGGATGAAATTGACTTTAAAAAAGAAGGTTTTAGCACATTTTTTACAAAAGTGCTAAAGCTGACCCAAAAAAATTAATATAAAAAGTTTTATTGCAAAATATTAAAAGACAAAAAATATATTTGCAATTTTCATATTTTTGCACCTATGAGTAGTTGAAAAATTATAAGCATTTTAAATATTTTTGGCACATATTTTACAAAAGAGGAGATGGGAAATAAAAGGAAAAGGAAAAATAAAACAATGTGTTCATATTCAAGAGAAAATAACATGAAATTAAATGAAGAAATAATTCAAATATAGATCAAAGAGAAAAAAGGTATGCTTGAGATCTAATTTTAGGTTTGCATCTTTGTAAAGAAATCATGAGAATTACGGTTTATGTACTATATTAATGGTATTCTATAGAATATTAGGCTTTATTTATACTTGTGCTAGATAATATTAGCATTCACTTATAGGGTGTTTGATTTTATATTCAAATCTATTATATTGATATTTTCAATTAAATCTTAATATAGGTGCACACAGAATTGATGGTTGAGTAAATCTATAATTAACTTAGTTTGAGTAGGTCCATAACATTTCTTTCTAGAACTTGTGTGTATATATGTATATATGTATGTATGTACATTTATGTATGTATGTAGGTAGGTAGGTATGTATGCATGTATATGCATATGTATTTACATGTATGTACATATATATGTATATAATTGTAAATATATATGAATATACACAATTATCTATAATAACATAGATCATCTCATACTAATAACCCTTGTTGTAAATGTATTATATAGTAGGGTACAACTGTTATATTTAGGCACTTAATCTCTAAGATCCTAGTGCCTAAAGACAAGAACTACCCATACAAGGTGATGGAATTCAATGCACAAGGATAATTCTGTAATTTTCTAGAAGTGTTATTGTATGTAAAACACATTAGAAAAATATTCACATCAACCTTATGAAGATTGACCATTTACAATTTGAAGTAGAGAGGGAAATTATAATAAGGTTAAAAAATAACTATAACTCAGAGGAGTAATTTTCAAATAGTATAAATAAGTAGGAGCGATAAAATTAGATGTTTGGGAATATTTTCCCAATTTGAAGGACGTACATTGCTGGATCTAGATTATATTGATTAGAATTCATGACGATTTATTGTATTTCAATAGACCCGATAAAATTGTAAAAGACATTGTCAAGGTGATAGTATGTATTTTTTACAAAGGATAAATAGCCTCAAAAAATAAAATAGGCGACATCACTAATTGGAGCAACATATGAGAGGTAGAATATAACAATTAGAAAAATCAAGTATGTCAGGGTAAGATATGCCACAAAGAATAGATCATGTATAAAATTTATGATATTAAAAAAGAAGACTCACCCACCAACACCATAATTATTACAACCTATGAGATTCCGGTCCATTACAAATAATATATTTTGTGTAAGAAACTATATTAGATTTATTAATTAATACCATCAAGAAGAGTACAAAAGTTCTTCATGAATTTTTTCATGGTTCCCTCATTATATGTCATTATACTTCATGTAAATATTACTTGGGGTTGGGATTATAGTTTTGGAAGAACTAGATTAGTAGAGGGTTAGATCATCACTAACGTAAGACTCTTTCTAGTAGAAATAAATTACAAGAATATTTTCAATGAATAATTCACATATCTTTAGAAAATGTAAGAAAGAGAAAGTATTACCTACATTATAGTTATAAATTATGAGAATAAATTAGGTTTCATATTAGAAACTAACTATAAATAACTAAGATCTATTGAACCCAAGACTTCCTAGGTATCTCCCTTACCTTATGAAGAAAATGTTGTGCTACTAGTTCAAATCTTTTAATTATTTCTACGGATCCAAAATATAAGAGATTTTGGTATATGTATCTAGAGTTTTGTGATAAAAATACACAAGGTAATTAACTAAAAAAATTACAAGGAAAAGTCAAATAAAGAGGTTACAAAGTAAAAAAAAATCATACCTCCCACAGGAATGGAACTAGTGGAACACCAAAGAGGAAATAATAGAAAAAAATCTAGAGAATACTATAGGTTTTGAAAGATTGAATTCAATGGGCTAAAATATATGTAAAAATATTGAATAGTTTAAAATAAGGGCTTCTAGAACTAGTGAAAATTTGGGTGAAGAATAACTTCAAAATAAATCATCACACTATTAGTTAAGAGATAAAGAGAAAAGGAAACAAGAAGCTAACCAATTGAAAAAAATAAAGTGGAAATGAAGCTTCGGAAAACTATTTCCCCACCTTTAAATTCACCAAGAAAATCTTCTACTAAATCCCTATTACAATCAATGACTAGAAAAGGAAAGTAGAATGAATCACTACAAAAATCTATAAGATAAAAGGATAAGGCCAAGAGGAGAATGGTATAACACAAAAAATAATTAGAGGGGGAGATAAGATGTAATACCCCTCCGTTTTGCTTCTTGTTTGGTTTGTGTTATGTGATGTTTGGTTGCAGTTACTTTGATACTGAATATATTTTGTTATGATGTTTTGATCGCTACTATTGAGCGACAACTATTATTGTGGGATGTAGTTATCTGATTATTATTTCACTTGCATTATGGATTAATGATGTTGTAGAGTTAACATGAGATGTTATTATGAGATTATTGGATTATGATGAAAGTGTCAGTTTTGATGAGTGTATGGGTGAAAACGACGAGTTTGCATCACTCGCTTGCGAGCACCCTACGAATCCGTAATTTCTTCTTCACGGTGTGTATTATATGCTGGATATATTGTATGATGTTGTTTACTTGGTTGCAGGATTGCAGGTACATGACATCGACTCTACTTGGTTTCACAGGTTTGAGCATGTCGATCCAACGGTTAAGTTGAATGGGAGATAGTAGCTAGGTAACATGTGTCAAGTTTACACCCTAGCCTTAGTGTGTCGTCAGTTGTGTGTGTCGAGTCATTGTCTGCCTTGCTTTGATGTTATTTAATTCTGAAGAATTCTTTATTTGGAAATAGATATTTAGAACAATTGCATTTAATCATGTTGATGGTTATTTAATTTAAATAATGCAATGTGGATAAAAGTTTATATTTAAATTAATTAATTATATTTAGTTTATTTAATTAATTAAATTTGATCCAAGGGGTTGAATTTAGTTATTAAATAATTAAATTAATTAATTAAACGTGATGCAAGAGAATGAAAGGAAATAAAAGAATTAAAATTAAATTTGGAATTTAATTTTAACGTGTGGGAATTAAATTGGAAATTGTAATTAAATGTTTATTTGAAAATTAGTTGCAACTTTGGAAATTAATTTATTATTTGAAATTGCATTTTAAATTGAAAGTGGGTTTTCGAAAAGTGAAATTGAAATTGAAATTAAAATTGAAATTGAAATTTGAAATTGAAATTGAAATTGAAATATCTAATTTGCATGCAATGTGAATTAGGGTTGTAAAAATTGAAATTGAAATATCTAATTTTCATGTAATGTGAATTAGGGTTGTATTAGGTGTTTTGATTTATAAAGAATACATGTTTTAATTTTAGGGCAGAAAAGTCTTTAGGAAAATTCATTTTTACAGCAGGAAATAAATTTTGGAAAATTTGCACAAGGGTTTGAAGAAAGTTTGATTGTAGAATTGATTGAAGGAAAGATTGTTTGCATTTGTTGGGTTTTGGATTGGATTCATTGGAGGATTGAAGAAAATTCAGGAAATCCTTGGAGAAGGCTTGCATCAGAAATTCATCTCTTCCTGTAGCTTCTTGTACCAGGTTTTTCTCTTTGTGTTTTATTGTTCTTGATTGTTTTCTTTAAAATAGTAGTGATTAAAGATTTGTTTGTTAAATCTGTTTTAGGAAATAAATTTGATATTAGAAGAAAAAAATTAAACAAATTTATAGTCTTTACTTGTGAAATTTTTTGAGTGAAAATTGTGAAAACCTCAGTTGAATTTAAATTATTTGGGGAAATCAATTTTTTTGCTATTGAAATCAAACATAGAGATTGAACAATGCATTTAGAATGTATTTAGAAAATGAAATCTTCTATTTATTATTAAAAAACAGTTTTTAAAATCTGCAGGATAGTTATATTTTCATGGTAAAATGGTCTGGTTGCATCGCCTATAACTTCACTTACACAAACTAGGTTGTTAGGAAATTTAAAGGGTTTTTGCATTTTGAAATTTCATTATCCCTGTCAAAAAATCGAAAATACCCAGATCGTAGTTTTTGAGTTATGCTTGAAACATGAGACTACTGTTAAGATATTTTCCCATGACTGTTCTGAAAATAAAATAATAATAAATTGATATTTATAAATATTAATATTTTAGGTATTGTTATTATAATATTAAAATATTATTTAATAATATTTTATATTATAATTTATAATACTAAAGTATTATATTTATTCATATTATTTTAAATAAATTTTTTATATTAGATTAGTGGAATTAAAATTATAAACGTATGGGGAAATTATTGCTTATTTTAAAATGGCATGTTAAAGTTTAATTGAAGGAGTTAAATATTTGATTTAGATAATGCATAATTTAATATTTAATTGTGGAATTTAAATTCATGTGTAAAAGGTCCAATTATTAATTTGATTTAATTGGAAAAATATATTTATATTTTGAAAAATTGATGATAAGGGATATTTTATTTTGAGTTAAACAATTTGATATTCTGTAAAGAATAGAAGATCTATTAATGATTAAATATATTTAAATATATTAATTTATATTTAGTATATATTGAAGGCATATATCCATTTGAGAGAATAAATAATATTTTATCTTATTTTATTCTACTGTTTGCAAATTGGGTATTATTAGTGTTCTAAAAGAAATAATTAGTATGTGTAGAAAATGTATAGAGAAAGATATTTTTTTAATAGAAATAATTACTTGATTTAAAAAGAAATATTTATTTTGTTAATATGATTGAAGAAAATATATTGAAATGTATATATATATCCATGAGTATTTTCAATCAGTATTTACCTTGCTTTGTTTAAGTGCGTGTAATTTAGCTTTGCATGAAGAATTTAAAATATAAGTTTTGAATGTATGGTCAAAATTGATAAAGAAAAAAAGATATTTAAATATATTGAAGAATTATAGAAATATTTATATTTAAATGTTTGTTTTAATTAATGAGATTTTATTAGAAACAATATGAATGTGTGGTCAAATAGATAAGCCAAAAGATATTTTTATACATTGATGAAATTGCATATTTTTAAATGGATAGTTGAAGAGACATAGACTCCAGATAGAAAATTGAAAAGATTGTTTGCAATAGTGTTGGGTTGCGTTAGAAGTAAATTTAGGAACTAACTGTATTGAAAAAGGCAAATAGTTATTATGTTTTGTTTAGTTCCATAGAGTAATCTAGTCATTGTGAATGGAATATTAAAGAATATATGTAATTAAATATATTAATATATATATTTGGTGTCTATATAAAATGGAGTATATATATATATATTAAGTGTAAAATTCATTATCGTATTTTATTTTAATGAGATGCATGCAATATATTATTGAATAGAGATTTACAAATGGATTGATTAGTGTATATGAAAAATGGATAGAGAAACAATATGTTATTATATTAAAGTGATTGAATATTTTAAATAGAAAATTGAATGAGATGTAAGATTTGGTTAAAAAATGGAAAGAGTTTACTTGCATGGATTTGCATTGATTTAAAAGTAAATTAAGAAGTTGTTTATTGATGAGGCAATCAATTATTTTATTTATTAATTTCTATTTAGATTAATTGAATCATTGTGATTGGATTATGAAAGAGATATGGATTTAGTATATCCAAAAGTAGTATCTTCCTCATGCTTATCTTAAAGGATTTAATTCTTTGTATTCAGTAAAGGGAAGTAAGTTTAATTGTTTTAGATTTCCAATAATGAAAAGGGATATAGGGGTTATGATTATTTTAGATGATCTAGTTATCATATTTTTGACTTTGTCAACACTACCTATTGAATGAATATGGATTTAGGAAATCCAAATATTAGATTTGATTAATGTCTTGAATGCTTTTGTTGCTATGTCGTCAAGTTGCATTGTTGGTTTTGGGATTTAGTATTAGTCCTAAATTATAAGTCTTCCAAAAGAACTTAGAGGATAAAGGTTGTTGAATCTTTATGCCATCCAGTTGTTTTCCCTTGAGTAGTACATTGCGTCTTTTCAGTTTTACCCAATTTTCACAAACGTGGATGTTTGCACCTCCTTGGTTTAGGGGCGGATTATGGGATCCGTGTCTCCTTGTATGGAGTGACCTTGTTATGTGGTTTCATCTTGTTGCCTCCTACGAAAAGAGTGGACTATGTGTTGTTGCCTCCAAGATGTTTGGAGTGAGATCTTTTGTACCTCCTATGAAAGGAGTGGACTATGTAATTGTTGCCTCCAAGATGTTTGGAGTGAGTTTCTATTATTTGTATCCTCCTTATGTTGGAGCGGTTATGATGCCTAGTTTGTATGCACTTGTGTTTCCCTTGGTGATTGGTTGTGAATGCGTTGTCCATTAGAAAAGTGGCTTTTGATAGGGGCCGAAGCCCAAAGTGGTAAACTGGGTAACCTTCAGAAGTGAGTTAATCAAGTGATAATTAAATTAATATACTTAGATGATTAGGATGTAGTTCACACTAATCAAGATAATTTAATCCTCACTCATAGACACAAGGGTTTGTTTAGACTTGGGATGAGCGAGAAGGCCTGGAATGGCAAGATCAACTATCTTGTTCTTACGAGAGGTAGTTGATTCTGCATGAGTCTGTATGAGTGTCGGGATTCGGTTGAGGCCACCAGGATTACTTATGCCAGAGCCTATGAAGAATGACCAGAGGAGATCTCATGACAAACCTTGCGATGACACTCTATCTAGGACAACTGTTGTTAATTGTTTTATATGTATGGTTCTGTAAACATACTTGATCTACTTTATGTCTGGAAGCAATGTGACCTATGTCAGTGATGTTGGAGTTATACTTGATTTGTACTTGTATTGTACTTGATTTGTACATGTATTGTACTTGAGTTGTACTTGATTCATACTTGTATGGTGAATGAGTTGTACTTGTTAATTCATTTGGTTGGTTATAACAGTATGAGTTAGTTTGAGTCTGCCTTTGGTTAGAGGTAGTAGAATATTTGTCCATGTTACCTTGTTACTATCTCCTAGCATGGGGGGTGGGCCTTCGGGTACCACATTGGTAGGGTGGAACATGCACCAAAACCGTTGGGTCCCCATCTATCTTCAGTACTTGGTGGCAAGACATCTAGATGGATAGATCGTGGTTCTTGTTGTAATTACTTGCATTGTAATATTTTAACTTGTATAAGTTATTTTATCCCTCTTATGTTTATGAGGTGGAAGTTTGTAATTGTAACCTTAAGTACTATTGCCTCATTCTGGGAATGAGTGATGTAAGTATTGGTTTAAGATAATATTTATGAGATTGTATCTTGGTTGATTATCTTATTATGCTATGTGGTATTCTTATGGTGTATGAAGTTTATTTCATAAAGTTCATAAGGCTATGGTTTTATGTAATATGTATGTGTGGGTTTAAAGTAATCCTAACCTTGTAGCCCTAGAGGTTGTTGTTAACTAGTTAGTGAATGTGTATGTTAAATGCACTTTATAAAAAAAAAATTAGTTCACTTAAGACGTTAATTGCAACTTCCTTTAAGGTTACTTGGTGGGGCATTACATAAGATGTAGGAGCAAGAGGAAATAACTTAAGATAAATCACAACTATAGAAGAAAATAGATCACATCTATAGAATAAAAAGTAAAATAAATAAATATAAACTATGAGAAAATAAAGTAACTATAGTGAAAATAGAAAAAGGTAAGAAATTAAAAATAGAGGAAGTACTAGATTTAAATAGTTTATGAATCACTATTACAAAAAGGAAAAACATGGAGGTAACAAATAAATGATGAGGGCCACACCACCCAAAACCCAACAAAACACAACAATAGATACCAGCATAGAAGATGCGAATAAAAAAAAATCCACTTTCAATTATTTTCAAAAAAGGCAATTATAGATTCAGAACTCACAATACTACAGCCTCATGGGCTTGATTCATTACAAGAAAATCAACTCTCAAAGAAAACTATTATTCAGAGCCACAATCTACACTAATGGAGCCACTTTCTACAACCCCCACTTAACCCTTTTATTTTACCCAATAACTACCCTAAAATGTTCTAGAAAGTGAAAATTTCCCTTTTGTTTTGGTGCCAAAAGTCTCGGTGTTTGATTTCTGGCCTAGAAAGAAATTTTAATGAAATTCACTTTTTAGATGGGCAACTTTGTAGGGCCATAAATTTTGATTAGGGTGTCCAATTTTCTATTATTGCATATTGTTGTAAAGCTCTCAAATACACATATAATGCCTAATTCATCAGAGGTTAGTTCACTGAATTTTTGAGTTGCTTTAGGTCATGCAAAATTTTCATATCTGAATTTGAAGTTGCATTGGAGAAATTTCCTGAGATGGAAACTTTAATATCTACCAAACTATGCAGGGTATTGAAACGATTCTTTTGTGACCAAAAATGTCTTTTTAGTTCGGCACCTTTGGGTAAATTTTTAGGTCCATACAATCTTGTTTAGGCCAACTTACTAAAAATAGTAAGTGCCCATTTTTTGCTATTTTTGACATCTGACTATCTTACACCCCTTAAGTGCCATCACGGGAATCAAAACTACTAAAGAAAATAAAGAATTTTTTTTTTTCAAATGGGTGATGCATGATTGTCCCTACACCACGGGATGGTCCTACATCAGACACCTAGGCTAATTTAGAAAGTGACTTTGTCATCTCTTAGTAGTTAGAGGGAAACCAAGACAGTTAACCTCAACCTCAAATAACCATGATGAATCTTCAATAGGCCTTCCTCTCCATTTCATGAAGTAATCTACATATTGTCTATTTCGTGTGCTTTTACCCACATGGCTATCTAAGATTTCCTCTATCTCTTCCTTCTTTGAAGTAGGTAGTTGGAATTTTCCACTATTCTTTTATCGAACCATCCTTTATATCACCTTCATGATACTCTGTCAAATCAACAATGTTGAACATAGGAGAAAGTCATGCTAGGTCTGCAAGCTCTCACCATAAAATGAGAATTCATGCTAGGTCTATAGGCTCTCGTCGTACTAACCATACCAAAGCTATCCCTCTAATAACTTCAATAAGGCACCACAAAAATATAAACAAATTTTTGAGCTTCATAAGGTTAACAAGCTATATTATGCTAAACACTTGTAAACAAAATAGAAATAAAATTATTAAAAGGGATTTAGCTTAGTTCATGTAAGGTCTCCTCTTAGGGAACATCATGCCTAATGTCTCCAAGAGAGGAAAAGTCAAGGATAAAAGAATTGCAACTTAAGGAATGCAACACATAGCATCACCACTAAGATGAAAGTCATATGCCAAGAAATATCACGCTCTCAGAGGACATCAAAGCCAATGAAACCACCAAGAAAAAGATGCATCACAACAAGAAATAAAATCACACAATGAAACATAGGAATGTCAAAAAAATTCAAAAAATGATAATGCCAATGTATGTCCCAACTTCAAAGAAATTTATAGAATCATTGCTATGAGAAATTTACTTTAAAGTAGCAAATAATCAATGCTAATTAATATAGAAGTCATGAGATCTTATTTGGAAATTCCTATACCAAGTCATATGTTTCCAAATGAAGCTACATCATGAAAAAGAGAGAAAGGGCTTTCCCCCAAAATTAAATCCCAAAACACATAAGAGATCCATGGATTTGGGGTTAGTATGTATTTGCTACAATGATATTATAGAGCTTAGAAACATCATCATTCCCCAAATACTCAGAAAATAGGAAAAATGACACATAGAGAGTGAAAACAAAGAAAAATATTTTGGGTCAACATGGAAGAGACCTAAATGTCTCGACACCTTGTGTCATCCCTAAAAGGAAAACACAAGACAAAAGAAAAGATAAGTTCTTACGATATATAGAAGATTGTAGATACAAATAGAGTAATGCATATGAAGAGAGATACATCAAACATAACAATATGAGGGATCACAGTATGCACATGCAATCACACAAGGAACACATGTAAAAGAAAACAAACACAAGACTAGTAAGGCACATGCGAGTCAACCTATAGTAGGTCGTCTACTTCCCAATCTTGATCAATATATGTGAAAGGTGTATAACTAGCCAAAGGGACAACATCATGTGCCAAACTAGGACACGACTATCTAACCCCTTGCCCCCACTAGGTGCATGAAAAGGATGATCTAAGATAAGTAATGAGAATGAGCTCTTTTTCATATAGAAAATGATTTAAAATGAATGTTAAACATGTAATAGTGAGTATGCTATGATCCTACAACTATTACATGGAAAGGAGTGAAGTGCATGCTTTTTAGTCAAGATGGAACCCTAAGGGGATCTAAATTTCTTCAATAATTCTTGTAAACAATGAAAATTATCAGTGTGATGTCCAAAGAATCTATGATAGGCATAATATGGTTCATTTTGATTAGTTTGATTTTAGGTTAGATTTTCACATTTAGGTGGTAATTTGATTAATCCCCAATGCAGAAGAGTGTAAAAGGCATTCTCAATCTTGAATATTTTTAATAGGTCATGAAAAGATTCAGGAAGATCATACATCTCTTGTAGCTAAAGTTTTTGGTGTTCATGCAGTTTCAACTTCTTCTTTGGTTTGATAAATTTTTAGTCATCAATTTCATCTTCTAACTTCAAGGCCTTTCCTTTTTCAAAAAAGGATGTGTTAGGAGTAGTAATGTGATCAAAATCTATGTTTTCTTTTCTCTTATGTATGAGAAATGTATTGGAAGCTAGTTGAGGAGGAGGCATATTGTTGTTAATGAGATGGACTGGGGTACATATAAACTCCATTCCTTGTTCACATTTAAGCATCTTTCGTATGTTCCCTATGAGGGGAATGACATTAGCAACAATAGGTTCATTCTCACAAAGTCTTGCAAACACTTTAATTCCTTATCTTTTATGTGTTTTGAGAGACATTAGCAACCATTGTTTCAACATCATGCACAATGGTTGTGGGTAGGGAAGTAATTGGAAACAAGGTATGGAAGCTAGGATCCATAGTGGGTTGATTAGTATCAACACTATGAGTGAAAGAGTTGGAGAACCCAATATCCATGAAAAATAGTGTATCATAGGATGACGTGAGTCTCAAACTACATATCACAATAATATTGCTAATAGGACACCAAGTTGTGAATCTCATACAAGTTTTAAAAACTAAATGCACACCCAAAATGGATAAGAGGTAAAATGCAATAAAATAACCTAAGATGTAAAGTGCAATGCAAATATGTAAATGCAATTTTCAAATTTCAAACAAGATAATTTTTTTAATTATTCTATGTAAAAACTTGAAAAATGATGCATTGTCACTATAATTTTGAAATCACACAATGCACTGAATTTAGAAAATGAATCTTAATATGATCAATTCCAATTAGCATAAATTTTGCAAACTGAAACACAAAATTGAAAACAACAAAATAAAATATAGAAGTTACAGATGTTTTAATGCCCAAAAATTCAAGAAACAACCTTGATCAGGGACTCATTTACCCTTGGGTGAATGGGTCCTAGCTAAGGGTTTTATTTATTTTTTTCAAATTTTTGAGTTGATTCTTGTGGTTTCTATATTTTGTTTTCTAGATTCTAGTTTCAAATAGTGAGTTACAGTTTTAGATTTTTGTGAAATAAAATATGAATGTGTAGACACTCAAATTTGTTCTCACAATTGTCCTATCATTCTTCTATTAATTAAATTATATAATTATCTATTTAATTAATTCATTTGATATTTTCTTCTATTCATTCATTAAATCACTTAAATCAGTAACATATTATAAGAATTATCCATTTGCATAATCATTTATTCATCATTTATCCATTTCATACACACTTTATTAATGCATAATAATTAAAATATCTATACATTAATTTACATGAAATATGCATCCATTGCATATTTTAAATCATTTGCACTTTCATAAATAAATTCATTAAATCATTTATCTAATTTGTAAATGCACTTTAATCTAAATGCCTAAATCTCCATCATTTCATAAAACCTCTCATTTATCTCTCTCATCCCCATCAAATTCACTTGATTAAACAATATGGGATAGTTATCAACTTCTCCATTCCATTGTTTTAATCCCACATCTCTCCCATAACCAGGATCTATCATGTGAGGACATCTATATAAACCCTCTCTCTTCTCACCAAAAATCATATTCAATTTTCAATAGCATATCTAATCTTTACATCCGTTCATCATAGCCTCTTGATGCATTTGTGCTCGTGCAAATATGAGAGGATCAAATGTGTAATCCAAGATCTTGATGATAAGAAAATGATGGAGTTATTTTTCCTTTGAATGTTGATGTTTCGGTTTTCCATACTTTAGTGTTACATTTTTGCATTTGCTTTCATTTAGGAAAAACTTCATTGATGTTATGTTGAAATTTTGATTTTGGTTTTATAGATTTAAACTGGTTTCTCATTTTTCAGCATAAATAGAATGCAAATGCAAAATATGACTAAATGGCAACTTAAGAGAGCTAATTTGATGTGCAATTTTGATTCAATTTTTAAATGTAAGTGAATGATGATGCAATGTTATGTAAATGATTTGTAAAATGATTGATTTTTTATATTTATAAGATTTTAAGAGATGCAAAAATGCAATCCTAAAACCCTAAATGAGATACAAATTGGATGCAATGCAATTCAAATGAATGCAATACCTGGATCTAGGGTGAAAATAGACTCCAAAATCAAAAAATTACAATGCTCAAAAGGTTGGGTTCACCAAAATAAAAAGAAGAAAAATAGGTGTTGGGTGATGTGTCAATTGAATATGATGAACCTATTCTTCCTCAATTCATTAGGAAATGAGATCCACACAATAAAATTACTACCAAACCTTAGGTTAACTAAGTCAAAGTGTAAATCTACAGATTTGTTTTTTGTGCAAGGATGGGGGTCCTAGTCAAACAAAACTTTGGGGAGAAAAACTAAAAATAGTAAATCAACTCCAAAATGCAATATAACACTCTAAATAGCTAGATGAAACTCAAAATAAGAAGAAATAAAAATCAGATGACATATTAGAGAAGAGAAGAATGATGTTTACGAGTTACCAAAATTTATTTTCTAAAACTGATCTAGGACTTATTTGCCCAAGGGCGAATGGGTTCTGAGTTAGGGTTTTTTAGCAACTTTTAGGAGCATTTTCTATAGATCTGAATCCTTCAATTTTTGCAAGTTTCAGGGTCAAAAAGTTGGAAAAAAAAGTGTATATGAGTTTCTATGAGATGACAACTTTTATGACAACTTTTGCAACTTTGACAAGTTCTTCAATTTTTCTCTTCAAGAGATCTTCAAGATTTCTTCCACCTAAATCTGTAATCACAAATCAAGAGGAAAATGTTTTATTTTTGGTGAATGGTGGTTTTCCTTGTTCAAACCCCATTTTGGTAATCAAACCTTGAAATGAAATAAAATAGAATGAAAGGAATGATGAATGAACAACTCAATGTCACAACTCAAAAAACCCTTGAATAAACCTTGGAATGTAAATATGCAACTTGCATGAAATGGATTCAATGGATGTGTATCTTGAACCTTAGATCTTGAATTGAAATAATTCTTTGAATGATTCAATAGATCATGAAACCTACATCATCATATTAGATCCAAAAACATGCATGATGCAAGAAGACTTTGATATGACAATTGGATCTTGATTGCTGCGATAAATCTTCAATAAATCTACTCTTGAATGCCTTGAATCACTTTGCAAAATTCTCTTGAAATTAATAGGATCTTTAATTTCTTTTCTAGGATTTGAAATGATGAAATAACCTTATATTTATAGATATGTATCCTTAATTTCCCAAATTTTAAATAACATAAGCTGGTATTTGAATTTAGATTTGAAAATGTTAAAATATTGTCAAAAACATAATTTAAATTTAGGTCCTAGGTTTAAAGGAGGAACCATTCTCCCATGGGTGAATGGGTCCTAAGACACACATTGATCAATGAGAAGTGTTATGTTAAGGCATTAATGAATTTTGGGTTTCCTCTTCAAAAAATGTAATAAAATAGGCTTGAAAAATGAATAAAATGGCCAATTAAGGAAAATTAATTAAAGGAGCCCTAAATAAGTGTTAAAGTGTCAAGGGGTACACTTTACAACACCAAAATAAGGAATGGTTAAGTCCAATTTAACATTAATTCTAAATTAAGTGTAAAAATGTAAAAGGGATACATTTTTCTACACTACATAAAGCAATGATGGAAGCCTCATAGAATGCTTCACATTAAAGTGAAGGAATTATCTTAAGATTTTGTAAATATGTTATGTAATGATAGAAGCATACTACTTAGCAATATCAAGTGATGTAGTGGTCTCCAAGAACTATACTTGAATGATAGTTAGCTAAAGTCTATTTGGAATGCTCTGTTCTTGTACTTTCAGTGGGTTTCTCCTCATGTACCAACATTTTATAATCAAATACTTAAGGAAAAGGTTGAATGAATATTGTGCATGATTTACAATGCCTAGACCTTGGTCCGTATAATGATTTTGGTATCTCCTCGGCTATGTGAAATCAAATAGTGAGAGTGTTGATGGTAATGATACTACTTGGGCCAACATGACCTGCTTCATTCTGTGCAATTGATCCTGATCAATTAATCTTGTCTTTAAGAGTGTGTTGATATGTATTTGGGCCCTGAGATAGTGTATGATTATCTACAACTACAAGTATTTTATTTTGGATGTGTTTTGGAGTTGACCCATGCAATATTAATGTTTTCATCTAACAATCATCTTGAAGCCAACTTAATTGGAGTTTTATGTTATTGTGGAGGATACATATAGAAGATAAAATTCATTTATGATAATGATGATTGTGAATATAGGGTGGAAGAGTATAATTAAAAAGATGAAGTCTTTGAAGTTAGTATAAATGGATAATTGTGCAAAATAGTGACTGCATCATCAACATGTGCTAGATTCTTCTTCAAAGTAGTTCATAATCATCTTCTTACTCTAAATTTTTATATATCCCACTTTGAGAGAGCGAGTCTAATTAGGTCCATTGTATCTTTCTCTAAGGTAGTATACCTTAGACTACAAGTCCATAGGTAGTGAGCCTCAAATATTTTAATTCTTGTTAAAAGTGTAGACACATAAAAATGACCTAGGCCCCCGAGTTGCATTTTTCTAGATGTCAAACGTCCTCCTCACATAATTCAATTATTTGATTATGTCTTAATGTCACAATTTCTAATTATTCCTCCATGATTATTCAAATAAATAAATTACATTTATTTATTTAAATACGTCACTAATCAATCCTTATTCCTTCCAATAATTAAATAAATTTTCAATTACCATTAATTATTTAATAACATTACCATTTATCCTTCAATTAAATAAAATTAACTTTTTACCCCACTTTCCATCCCACAAAGTAAATAATTAAAACAATTAATTATTTCCTTTTGTCTCATTCCCATTTACAAATTAAACTATTATTTAATTCATAAGTCAACTTTCCTCCATAAATCAATTAATTTCTATTATTTAATTTTCCAACTACCTCTTTTTCTATCTCATTTATTGTCCACCATTGATTTAATTGTCTAAATCTTAGCCCTTCATTTCAAAGCTTGCCATAACTTTGACCTATTGTTTCCCTAACCCTAATGCTTCTCATAACATTGAATTCTAGCCTTTGATCTTAGGGATTTACCAACTTCTAATCTTGCCATCCATTGTCAATTTGAAATTCTTTAAAAGGCTCTCTCTCAAGCCATTTTAGACACACAAACTTATTTTCAGCAATTCACACATAGCATGCTTGAGAGATTTGAGTACTTGAGCATACAATACTTCAATATCTTTCTTGGCTTAGGCATAGGTAATAGTTGCACTTCAATATGAGGGCAATCATACAATTTGGAGCAAGATGGAGAAGGCCAATGAAGGTCATTCAATGGAGGCTTGAAAACTAGGTGATATTGTTTCATTATTTTTATGTTTCTTGCTTTCCATTGTGCTATATTGTTGATTGGGGTTTAATCTATTATGCTATTTGCAATTAATCAGAAAAAATCTCTCCCTAATACATTTGGCAAACCAAAAATCAACAATAGAGCACCATGTAAAGTAATACTTCACAAAATGGGTTGAAGCCTAATTTGGAGATTTGTTTACGAGTGATGTATGTCATAGGGATGGATTCAACCCATTTTGTGAAGTATTTGGTGGCGGTGATGATGAACTTATGGTCATTTGATGAGGTGGGATGAATTTTTCCTACGAGGTCAAGTCTCCATTAGGCGAAGGGCCACAGTGAAGTGATAAGTTGCAACTCCTATGCAAGTGAACTCTTGTGCAGGTGCATAGATGAGGCCACTATGAATCTAGCACTGCCAATATTTCCACACAAAGTGATAGGAATTATGCTCCATTGTAGGCCACTAGTATCCCAGTCACATGATCTTTTTAGCTAGGGTCAGACCACTAGAATGGGCTCCACATATACCTTCGTGTACTTCGTGTAAGGTAGTTTGTGCTTCGTTAGTGTTGAGACATATGAGTAAGGTATTTTCAAAGCTACGTCTATATAAAGTGTCATCAATGATGGCGTAGTGAGTGGTTTTGTAAATGAAGAACTTGTGGTGATTGTTGGAGAGGTCGGGTGGTAGGGTTTGGGAATGTAAGTAGTCATAGATATCTTGATACCAGGGGGAATTGGGGCCAACAAGCTCACATATCATCTTAGACTCAAGAAAATCAAAGGCGGGGACCAACAACTGTTCCACTAAGAACTCGTACTGCGACATATTGTTAGGAATATCCAAAAGAGACCCAATAGTGGCCATGACATCTGCTGCTTAATTTTGAACCCATGGTACTTGGAAAAAGGATATGGCTGCAAAGTTCTATCTGAAACTATCAACCATTCTTTTGTATGGGGTCAATTTTTCATCCTTAGTATCATAGTCATCGTTGACCTGTAGAATGACCAATTATGAATCACCAAAGACCTGCAGACTCTTGATTTTCCATTTTATTGCCATGATATGCAATCCTGTCAACAAGGCTTCATACTCTGCAATGCTATTTGTGCATGAGAAGGCTATCCTAAAAGATTTAGGGATTGTATCACCTTGAGGGGTAACAAACAATATACCTGCACCTAATCCATGATTAGTATACGAGCCATCAAAATACAATTTCCATGTTACTCCTATGTCTAGTGGGAATATTGACTCGTCAGAAAAGTATGAAACCAAAGGGTGATCGACTTGTGTGGGCGCATCTTCTAGTTGGTCAATGATGACTTGTCATTTTATTGCCTTACGTTTGACATACTGAATGTCATACTCACTGAGTATCATGACCCATTTAGCTATTCGTCATATTAATATCGCCCTACTGAGTAGATATTTCAGAGGATCTATTTTTTCCACAAGCTTAGGCTGATGGTTTAACATGTAGTGTCTCAAATTTTGAGCAACAAAAACCACTGCAAGACAAGCACACTCAATTGAACTGTAGTTAAGCCCTAATTTGGACACACAGAGTTATTTTCAGCATGCTTGAAAACTTGAATACTTGAGCACTCATAATACTTCAATATTTTGCTGATATTTTTCATAGGTTATAGTTGCATTTAGATATGAGGGCAATTATACAATTTGCAGCAAGATGGAGAAGGCCAATGGAGGTTATTCAATGGAGGCTTGAGAAATAGGTGATATTGTTTCATTATTTTATGCTTCTTGCTTTCATTGTTGTCTATTATTGACCGGGGTTTCATTTATTATGCTATTTGCACTGAACCTGAAAATTCTCCCTAACACATTTGGTGAACCTAGCTTTGTTTTTGATACCCACTTTACTTTGATAAATGATGGTGTTGGTTTCAATCTTGGCTTTACATTTGTTGTGGTATTAAATTGAATGTTTTGAATCCTTTAAAAAAAATCTATTCATGCATCTTTTGCAGTCATCACAGACCATTAGGTGACATTTCTCTAGAGGCATCTATCAAACAATTCATATATCTTGTCTATTTGTTGCTAAAATATATGTTGGTTAGAGTTTGATATTTTGCTAGAATCTATGTTATCTTGCTAAAATCTACATTATTCATTGCCTGCAAAGAGATAAACATTATTTTTTTCTTGCTTCATGAAATATGTGAGGTCTAATTTTACTTCAAAATCTATGTTATCTTGCTAAAATCTACGGTCCGAATGCATACACTTTTGTTATGTTTCTCACATCTCCAACTCCTGACGAACGAAATTTGTGATTGGCATCAAACAAATGTTTACAGTAGTCAATAGGGAACTCTATCTTCTTCTCATAAAAGCCATGTGTATGAGGGTTGGCGGCGTCGAAAGTTGGTTGAACCGACCGAGTGCATTCACTACACCAAAAGTTGGTCTGTAAATTGGCTGAACACACAGAGTGCATTCATTACTTCTGACGCTGCTTTGTTTTTTCTTTTGAAGTGTTTGGGAAGTCACAAAAATTCTGTATTGCAACCTCCATGTGCAATCGTACTGCTCTTAAATACTTTTTTTTAACAATCTTGCCACTGTTTTGCTTCATAATGCTCACAGGGAATTAGATTTAGTTTATTTAAGTTAGCTTTAAATTTTTGAATTAGATTTAACTTTTTTAGTTTTAAATTAAGCTTTCTGAATTAGATTTAATTTTGTTAGTTTTAGATTAAGATTTCTAAATTAGATTTAATTTTGTTAGTTTTGAATTAACTTATATTTAATTTTCTGAATTAGATTTAATATTAAGTTAGATTTAATTTTGTTATTTCTATTTTAGAGTAAGTTAGATTTGATTTTACTCAATTAATATAATCTAATTCTGTTAATTTAGATTCACCTTAGATTTAATATTACTTTTGATTAAATTTTAGATTTACTTCAGATTTTAATTTTAGTTTTAGTTTTCAATTTGATTAATTGAGTTAAATTAACTTTTAGCTTAGATCAATAATTAGTCTTATTAATTTTAACAATTTA
Organism: Sequoiadendron giganteum; assembly: GCA_007115665.2. Taxonomy (NCBI): domain Eukaryota; kingdom Viridiplantae; phylum Streptophyta; class Pinopsida; order Cupressales; family Cupressaceae; genus Sequoiadendron; species Sequoiadendron giganteum. The sequence goes on along the minus strand of CM021102.1, from coordinate 757,233,969 downwards.
GTTTAAGCTCATTTTACTTCAGACTAATTTTAATTTTAATTTAGATTTACTTTAGATTTTAATTTTAGTTTTAGTTTTAGTTTTCAATTTGATTAATTGAGTTAAATTAACTTTTAGCTTAGATCAATAATTAGTCTTATTAATTTTAACAATTTAGTTTAAGCTCATTTTACTTCAGACTAATTTTAATTTTAATTTAGATTTACTTTAGATTTTAATTTTAGTTTTAGTTTTAGTTTTCAATTTGATTAATTGAGTTAAATTAACTTTTAGCTTAGATCAATAATTAGTCTTATTAATTTTAACAATTTAGTTTAAGCTCATTTTACTTCAGACTAATTTTAATTTTAATTTAGATTTACTTTACTTTAGAATAAATTTAGTTTGGCTTAATTTTTTAAGTTTAAATTAATTTAGATTAAATAATTTTGCTACATTAGATTAATTCTTGTTTTGATCTTTGGTTAGACTAATTTAGTTTAGTTTATATTTTCATTTTTGTTAAGTAGATTAATGCCATTATCTTTTCTATTTTAATCTTGATTTTTGTGACTAATCTTTGACATTCTTTTTAGGTTCGAATGTCCACGATTTGAAATTTACAACCTCAACTGTCGTTTATCAAAGATTTGAGGCTCAAAACTACTAAGCGTTCTTTGTAGGGCTCTTGCTTTAGTTTGGTTTATCTTGAGTTCCCTTTTCACATAGATTGATTAGTGGACCTAAAACAAACTTGAGTGTTTGATTTGACATCATAAGTGGGTTTAAAATTTACTAGTGCTTGCATTGTCTTATGGTCTGAATTTTGCTTCTAGGTGTGTATGCTTTTCTCTTGTGCCATTTGGCAATCTTGAGAATCAGAAACACCTTTAGACATTTTGTACAACCACCCACACATTTGTATTTTGGAATTAAAATAAGCCCCATGCGAGTGCAAGGAAAAGGTGTTTGTGTATGCACTCCCCTTGTGCTTCATGCAATCTTGGGTGATAAAAAAAAACATCTTTGTCTTGCTTTTTTTTAATCTTTAGAGGGGCTTGCCTGGAAAGAGGGAACAAATCCAACTGATTTTTTGCTAGGGCCGATATATAAAAGGATAAGGATAAACCATTAAGTCCTCATGGTATGAAGGCCTTAGTCATGCAATTTCACTCAAAATAGGGTACCTATTGTAAAACATATAAGAGCCCCTAGTAGAGTGATTAAAGCCTTAAGTGGCTTGTTGGATGCTCACGAGGTGCCATGTCCCTAAGTATTCACTAAAAACTTTTGTTTTAGTGGCCAAAATACTTTTTCACTTGCTAGCGCAGGAATGGTCGTTCTGAAGCCACCCCACGTCTTCACTAAGCATGTGTAGAGGGAAAAATTTCTCTTTGGGAAATTGAGACTTGGTGTGTCCAAGAAGTAAGTTATGTGTAAGGGGGAGCTAGTGCCACCAAGTCTCTAGCTATCTTCCTTGTTTATGTGGTTGGATAAATTCGAGTGGGGATCTAGCAAGTGGTATCTCTTGAGAAGCCTAGGTTGTGCAAAGTGTTTTTCAAGATCAAACTCAAAAAAAATATCTTTTTGCTTGTGTTTTATGTGTGTTTCTTTCAAACAAACAAGCAAAAAAACCTTACACTACACCAAGCAACATTTTTAAACCAAACAGTCAAAACCAGGTCAACCTCTTACCAACATTAGTTTCAGACCTCTGAGCTCCATTTTTAGATCAATTTCTTGTTGTGATTCTTGTTTCAAACCAAAAAATTTCTCAATTCACCTTGCATATCATCATTCCATTATTAGGTCACTATTTTAGGTACCTTAACATCTTCATTACTTGCATATCCCAACATCATAGTAGGCTACCTTTTTTAGACTTTTAGGCTTGACATCTTGTGGATTTTAGGATAGAAAAACTATCTATACCTTGGCATGAATCATGGCTTCAATGAAAGATTTACACTTGACCAATTTAATTTTTAACTTAGTCCTTTGTCATTTTGGTGATAATTTCCTACTTACAAGTCTAGTTGGGAAAATCACCTTGTCACTCTTTTCACTTGTCCTAAAAAAAGGCCATTTGAAAATCCTAATTGAAACATTGGTTTACCCTTGGATAGTTAGTGACCCTATTCTTACATCTTTCAAAAGTGTTTAAGCCCTCAAGTTCACTATAGGTATCCATCACCTCTTAGTCATTTGCATCCTTCATACCACAACACTTTAGACCTAAAAGAGAATTATCATACATTGTAGACTTCATATTATCCAACATTGTCATTATCACTTTTAGTCTTGTTGCATACATTAGGCATATTTTATCCTTAAAATACCAAAAAAATAGTTGCACTACATTTAGGCCAAAAACATAGTCTTAGTCTCATACCTTCCACCTTCATTATGAGAAATTCTTATATGGTTGAAACTAGATTGCAAAAGAAACGTTGAGCAATGGATCTCTTTCATGATGATGAGGACCTTTACAATTACACTAGCACACTCAATTTTGACGATACCATTAATGATCCTCACAACAATACCAACCTTGATAGTCATGACCATATCAACTTGGTGTCTACATCTTATCAAAAAATAAAGACACACAATCCTTTCAAACAATTCCTTGTTAGAGACAAAGATAAAAATATGGTCATAGAAGAAGTAGAGGCCACTACACAAAATCTCGAAGTAGCCTCTCTTGTGGACAAAATTGTCATGTTGGACCCTGAATGATATTTAGCCAAACTATTACATGAAGGAGTTAAACTACCTCAAGAATTTGATGTTAATACCATACGCACAACAATGCCACCCAAGGAAAACACACAAACAATCCAAGGAAAATCTAAACCACAACTTAACAAATTCCATACCCATTGGAACAACAAGCCCAAATACCACAACTACCAATGCTTTATCCATATTTGCGACACAATATATGACACAACCCATGAAACAAGCCACATCACAACCATTATTCACAACATAACTCTTTGGCTTGAAATTTACTCCCTTTGGGCCATCATCTCAGGCCATAGGGGAATCCACATCTAACATCCTTGGTAGACCTAAGGCCAGAAGGGTTCTCATCCAAGGAACTCAATCAAACACAAACACAATGTCACTAGGACCTCAATCAAACACAAACACTATGCCACAAGGTGCTCATATCAATACAAACACCTTGCAAGGAAAAACCATGAATGCCCCACATAGTTAAAATACAAATACGACACATGGTTATAATCCTTTCCAACAAGGACAAGGATCACAAATGGCACAACCTCTCAACATATCATATGGCTACACACATGGATCCTTTTTTGGAAACCAAAATATACATGGACAACACACCCAACAAATGAAACTTAGCTCAACCACTCCTCCCATCCCAACTTACACATCACACATTCATACTCATGGACATAATCAAAATCCACCACATACGCACAATGTTTCAAACCAAAACATGTCATCTCAAAAAAACATGGGACCACATAACACAAATTTGGGACTTCCTAACAATGTTGCCAACAATCCTATAATAAACACATTGTCTGCCCAGTTGGCTTCCCTGCAAAAGCAAGTGGAAGGGATGCAAGTGTCAAACAAGAAGACATACTCATCACATTATCTACACCCTTTTCCGTATGACACTAGCATATACATGCCTCCTTTCCCTTTTGGGTATGTCATCCCTAATTTCACCAAGTATAAGGGAAAGAGTAATCCTATTGAGCACATATGAGAATTCACCACTACTTGTGTGGATGTCACATACAATCATTCCTACCTTTTGAGAATCTTCCCTAGAATTCTTATGAGACCTGCACTTGAATGGTTTGCACTGATACCTAAAGGGTCTAAAAAGTCATGGTATGACCTCGCCAATAAATTTGTGGAGAATTATTCTTACAAAATTAAAAATGATGTCACAATTGCCACCTTATGCCACCTGAAACAAGATGAAGGAGATCCCTTTATTACTTTCTTCCAAAGATGGCATAGTATGGTAATTCGATGTCCTATTGAGATTCTCAAAAAATAAAAAGTGGACATGTTTGTAGAAAATCTCAAGACAAAGTTGAAACACTCTTTACAAGTACATTGCTGTGCCACATTTGCAAACTTAGTTGAGAAAGGCATGATGCTTGAAAAGGTCCTAATCACCCAAGGTGAACTTACATATGGAAACAAAAATACACACCACCAACAGGCCTCTAATGACAAAAAGAAAATTTTGGTCCAGCAATAAGAATGTAACAAATGATGGAGTTGTAGATGCAAAAGATGTGAAAAATAATGACACACATTGATTCTTAAAGCACCCAACATGAATGAAAATGTGGTTAACGTGATGCAAAATAATCAAGAATGAGGACCCCCAAGACAACTAAGGAAATACCATGAAGACAATACACTCCTTTACCAGAACCAATTGAATTTGTCTTGAAGAAGCTAGTACACACAAATGTCATACAAATCCAAGAGCCCAAACCATACAACCTAGGATAGTGCAAACCATCTTGGTGGGATGACAATGCCTTTTGTAACTACCATCGCATCAAAGGGCACAAGACCTCATAATTCCGTCAATTCAAGAACATAATTTAAGACCTAATTGAAAATGGTACCATAGAGGTTGAAGGACAACAACAAACTTCCAATCAAGACCATACAATCTTCAAGAATCCACTACAAGACCACAGTTCAGGAAAGCCCTCTACCTTAGGTCGAAAGACAAACAATCAAGCCAATTATGCTAGGATTTCTTGTGATTACTCAAAGATAATTGATCACCTCCATGTTGTTGATGACTATGTCAACATAATCACCATTAAAAAGGTTCCTAAATGCACTGCCACTACTCACAAGGCTAAGGTTACTTTATCTGATCCTTCTTCAAAGCAACCACAATCCAAAGACCAATGGGTATGTGCAGGATCATGATGGTCCAAAAAGTGGCGATATGTAAGTGATATGATGACCCATGTGGTTGATGACCTTTTGGGTATGTGCAAGATCATCATGGAAAAAATAGGCCCTTACGTGGCAATAAAAAGACATAAAATCAGAGTTAGACAACTTGACGTTAAAAATTGAATAAGTTATCTATATTATTTGAAACAAATGTAAAAATAGAATATGTAGAAAATTAAATGTAGTTTCTAAACTACTAGACCTTTATTTAAAAAAAAATTCTATTTGGTGAAAATTTGAAATTTCAATGCAGTAGTATTTGAATTTTAGGGTAAAAATAAGAATTAGGTGTCTGTCTGACCACCCTAACCACAATAAAATGATAATATTTGTTTATAATCTTTTAGATATAAGTAGAGGACTCATGTCCCGATGTGATGCATATTTTTTTGTAATTTTTTTCCAAGTAAATAGTTAATTATGATTTTTTTATTACAACTTTTAAAAAATATAAAAGCTCGTCTGTCTAACCACCTTAACTTGGTCAAAAATTCATGAAATCCTTTTTTTTTTTTTAATCCTATAGTATGCAAATCATAGAATGTGACACATGTTTCCAATTCAAAAAATGTGATACCGTTTGAAAGTTATAGATTTTTTTCAATTAGCCTATCAATCAGGACTTTATTCATAATTCTAATAGAAAATGAATAATAATAATTTATTAAATTCAAAGTAAATCATAATTTATATTGGTGGAAAGCTGAGAATCTCCTCTAAAATCCCTTTTTGTTTCATCAATTTTGGGTAAAAAAAAAGTCGTCAGCCACATGGGCCATCATATGGCTTACATATCACCACTTTTTGGCCCATCATGATCCTGCACATACCCTTTTTTTACCCAAAATTGATGAAACGAAAAGGGTTTTTAAAGGATATTCTCAGCTTTCCACCAATATAAATTATGCTTTACTTTGAATTTAATAAATAATTATCATTCATTTTCTATTTGAATTACGACTAAAGTCCTGATTGATAGGCTGATTGAAAAACATCTATAGCTTTCAAACAGTATCACATTTTTTGAATATGAAACATGTGTCACATTCTATGCTTTGAATACTATAGGATTCAAAAATAATAATTAATTTCATGAAGTGTTGACCAAGTTAAGGTGGTCAGACATACAATTTTTTTTTATTTTTTAAAATTTATAATAAAAAAATCATAATTAATTATTTACTTTGAAAAAAATTACAAAAAATTGTGCATCACATTAGGACATGAGACCTCTACTTATATCTAAAATATTATCATTTTATTGTGTTTAGGGTGGTCAGATAGGCACCTACTTATTTTTTCCCTGAAATTTAAGTTCTACTGCATTGAAATTTCAAATTTTCACCAAATAGATATATAATTTTTTTAAATAAACCTAGTTGTATAAAAACTATGTATTCAATTTTCTACAGATTCTATTCTTACATATTTTTGAAATAATATAGATAACTTATTCAAATTTTTTCCTCAAGTTGCCTAACTCTGATTTTTTGAATTTTTATCACCACTTAAGGGCCTATTTTTTCCATGACGATCTTGCACATACCCCAATAAAATATTGTTGACCAATTGGGCAAGACACTTACACATATTTCCATTCTCAAGCTAGTATTCCTATCATCTAAACACAAAGCTATCTTCGATAAGGCTTTGAAGGAAACCTCTATTCCCATCGACCTGAATGTCAACTGATTTGAAACCATGCTTGGATACTTGGCTAATTGACTCCATGTCTCCTTTGCCAATAAATAATTCTCTACACAAAAGTCTAACCATAACAACCCATTGCACCTAGAAGTATTTTCCATCAACACAAGGTCAGACGAGTCCTAGTAGATGGTGGAGCTGGACTAAACATTTGCACTTTAAAATTGGTCAAGAAATTGGGCTATTCTAAAGCATGTGTAGACACAACCAAAAGAATTTTAATAAATTCCTGTGATGATGAAGAACACTCTTCTAAGGGTGTTATCACACTCCCTATCGGAGTTGGACCCGCAGTTATGGACACCACATTCTAGGTCTTGGATCTTAAACTCCCATATAACTTTCTCCTCAGTAGACCCTAGATTCATGCCATGAAATCTATGCCTTCCACCTATCATCAATGCTTGAAATTTCCATATAATGGCACCAAAGTTAGGATCATCGGTGATCCCGATCCCTTTCAATATTGGACTAATTTAAGGGGAGTTCCCGAACACTAGGTGCCTATCAATCGAGAAACTTCTACATCCACTGTCACATCCACTTCATCCAATTATGTTCATCCCTCCACCCTCACTAAATCATCCACATCCAAAACCACAAAATAAAGATCCAAGACAAAGGTTGTGGCGAGTATAAATTGAATACTACCTATTGCATCACAAAGCTACCTAAGTCTCCCAAGTCTTATGGTAGGCCTTGTTTCAATATGGAACCCAAGGTTCTCATTAAATTTCCTCCCACCATCACCTTCACAAGCTGGGGAGAGTTAAGCTATAAAGAAGACATTGAGGACATCAAAGACAAAGGAAATCTACCATTGATACCAATAGAGCAATATGGCATAGGTTTTGTGCTCATGAAACAAATGGGTTATGATGGATTCAATGGGCTTGGTATACATAGAAATGGAATGAGAGAACCCTTGAAGCTTCTTAAGTTATCGAAGAACTTAGGGTTAGGTTTCATACCAATTAATATTGGTGCTCCAAGTACTAAGGTGCTTTCAAATAAGGATTTGAGTTCTTTAGCAAATGTTGAGACATATGAAGACCCCATTGACATTTATTATGGTGACATTGCCTCTAATGAATATGAGTGGGATTCCTACACCACAAGTGACTATGAGCTTGATCATGTCTTTCAAGATTTTGACATACCCCACCCATCCTTTACCAACCTCATGGATATAAATATTCACACTGACTCCTTTTATGAACCTGACCCACCAAAGACCATAGACAAAATGATGAGGACATTGTTGAATTTATGGGACTACGAGAGGGAATACCACATGGGGACCATAAGACTAGCTTCACTATAGAACTTGAAACTACAACATATTTTGATGAGATTGTCCCACCCTCTAGTCACAAAAATGACAAAAATAAAATAAAAAATGAATGGTCTTTAGGTGAAAACTGGAAGGCGCTTTTTGACCACGCAAAAGTAAAAAGAAAGGACGTATCAAAGGGAGAAAATCTCTTTGAGGCACAAAAGGATGGAGGATTGGAATTTCTCCCTATCAATCAAGAGAGATCCCCGATGCTAATTGAAGACATAATAGAAGTTAATATCAGTATTTCAAATAATCCTAAGACTATTTACTTTGCAACATCTTTTACAAAAGAGGAAAAATAGAAATTTCAAGCATTTTTTCAGAACACCAAATTAATTTTGAATGGTCTTATGCTGATATGCCAGGGTTGGACCTCAAGCTAGTTGTGCATTATCTACCATTGCATCCCAACACAAAGCCGGTCAAACAAAAGCTTCAAAAAATGCACCCTCAAATATCTATGCTGGTCAAAGTTGAACTTAAGAAATCATTGGATGTTGGTTTCATAAGACCTATTGACTATGCAAATTGGATCTCAAACCTTGTACCAATGACCAAACCAAATGGGAAAATCCACATCTACATAGATTTCTGGGACTTGAACAAATCATGTCTGAAGGATGACTTCCCACTCTCGAATATAGACATCATAGTAGACCTCACGACCGACTACAAGATGTTGTCCCTCATAGATGGCTTCTCAGGATATAATCAGATCCATATTTCCCCTAAAGACAAACACAAGATGACATTCACTTGCCTAGGGGGTATGTATTGCTGGAATGTCATGCCCTTTGGACTAAAAAATGCAGGCACAACCTATCAAAGATTTATGACCACCATATTTCATGATCTCATACACACATTGATGGAAGACTTTGTTGATGACATTTTGGAAAAATCCTTGACATTTGGTGATCACTTAAGAGTCCTCGATAAGATTTTCAAATGGCTAGAAGAATATAAGGTTCACCTAAATCCCAAGAATGTGTCTTGGGCGTGACATCAGGAAAGCTTTTGGGATACATTGTTTCCCATCAAGGCATTAAAGTAGATCAAAAAAAGTCAAATCAATATTAGACATGCCTCCACTTAAAGGAATCATTCAACTCCAAACACTATAGGGCTGACTCTGGTCCATTAGGTGCTTCATTGCATAACTTGCAAATAAATTTCAACCTTTTTAGTATTTGTTACACAAGGGAGTTCCTTTTATTTAGACAGACAAACGTGAGTCAAATTTTCAGCAGATTAAAGAGTACCTCTTGACGTCTCCTGTCCTAATGCTGCCTATTGATGGAAATCCACTAATTATGTAAATCTCAGCCACTACAACTGCACTGGGGGAATTGCTTCCTCAAAATGACCATGAGGAAAAGGAATGTGCAATCTATTATATTAGCCACACTTTGGTGGGATACGACCTTAACTATAGTCCAGTTGAATGTGATTGTCTTGTAGTGGTTTTCACTGCTCAAAATTTGAGACAATATGTATGTTAAACCATCAGACTAAGATTGTGGCAAAAATAGATGCTTTGAAATATATATTCAGTGGGGAGGCATTAACAGGATGATGGCTAAATGGGTCATGATACTCAGTGAATACGATATTTAGTATGTGGAACATAAGGCAATAAAAAGAAAAGTCATCGCTGACCAACTAGAAGACATAACCACACAAGCCGATCGGCCTTTGGTTTCAGACTTTCTTGATGAGCCAATATTCATAATGGACACATGAGTAACATAAAAATTGTATTTTGATGGCTTGCATAATAATGATGGATGAGGCGCGGGTATATTATTTGTTACCCCTCAAGGTGATACAATCCCTAAATCTTTTAGGATAGACTTCTCGTGCATGAATAACATTACAGAGTATGAATCCTTTTTGACAGGATTTCATATGGAAATAAAATGAAAAATCAAGAGTCTACAGGTCTTCAATGATTCAAAATTGGTTATTCGATAAGTCAACGATGACTATGATACTAAGGACGAGAAATTGATCCGATAAAAAATAATGGTTGATAGTTTTAGATGGTACTTTGTAGCCATCTCCTTTTTCCAAGTACCACAGGTTCAAAATAAAGCAATAGATGTCATAACCACTATTGGGTCTCTTTTGGATATTCCTAACAATATGTCACAGTATGAGTTAGTGGAAGAACTATTGGTCCCCTCCTTTGATGTTCTTAAGTCTGAGATGGTATGTGAGCTTGTTGGCCCCAATTCACCCTGGTATTAGGATATCTATGACTACTTACATTCCCAGACCCTACCACCTGCCCTCTCCAACAATCAAAGCAAGTCCTTCATCTGCAAAGCCGCTCACTACACCATCATCGGTGACACTTTATATAGTCGTAGCTTTGACAACACCTTACTTAGATGTATCGACACTAAAAAAGCACAAACTACCTTATGTGAAGTACACGAAGGTATATGTGGACCCCATTTTAGTGGTATGACCCTAGCTAAAAAGATCATGTGACTTGGATACTATTGGCCTACAATGGAGCATGATGCCTATCATTTATGTGTGGAAATGTCGATAGTGCTAGATACACAGTGACCTCATCCATGCACCTACACTAGAGTTTCAACCTATCACTTCACCGTGGCCCTTCGCCTAATGGGGACTTGACCTTGTAGGAAAAATTCATCCCACCTCATCAAATGGCCATAAGTTCATCATCACTGCCATCGAATAATTCATAAAATTGGTTGAATCCATCCCTATAACATACATCACTGATAAAAAATTCTCCAAATTCATCCTCAATTACATCATATGTCGATATGGTGTCCCCCAAACCATCATCACTGACAACGATTATCCCCTTAAAAAATAGGATGTATGCGAGTTATGTGAGGAATTCCACATTCAACATCACTTTTCCACACCATATTACCAATAAGGCAACTGTCAAACTGAGGCATCCAATAAGACCATAATCAAAATTATTCAAAATATTTTTCAATGATGTTGGCTGTGACTATCACATTCAACTTCACTTTGCCCTATGGGCGTATCGCACAAGCATCCGAACACCCACTGGTTCGATTCTATTTTTCCTAGTCTTTGGTTCAAAGGCTATCCTTCCTATTGAGGTCGAAGTCCCCTCCCTATGAGTCTCCATGAAAGATCTTTTTGACGATGAGGAATATCATATATCTCGATTACATGCGTTACAATTGTTTGATGAATGTAGACATAAGGCCTTGACTCATCTACAGGCATATCAAAACCATATTTTTTGCAGTTACAACAAAAGGGTTTTGATTAGAAACTTTGACATTGGTGAATATGTGTTGATGAAGAATTTAAAAAATAAAGAAGAATGTGAGAAACCCGATAAATTTGATCCCAACTGGCTAGGTCCATATACATCATAACAAAATATTTTGGTTTTGGTGCTTATCAGTTGTCAACACTTGAAGGGGAACCTTTTTCAGTGCCTATCAATAGCTTGCACATACGCAAATTCTATACATAGCTTTAGAGTGCCATGCTAAAACCATAAAAATACAAAAAAATGAAAAATCAAGAAAATCCTTACCTTGATGAAAACCTAGCAAACAGGTGTCTTGGTGCAAACAAAAAAAACACCAAAAAGTAGTAAAGAGAAATAATACGTTCAAAAGTGAAAACCACTTTGATGGTGCTTTGGATAAGTACCATGGTGAAAACTTGGCAAACAGGTGCCATGTGTAGTCAGTCTCTGCTTTGTCAGCTACTATCACTCTACTTGGTCCTCCAACCTAATCCATAATAATGAATTTACTTTCCATCATCTCCCATTTAATATCCATCATAAGGCCTGTTCATCTTTATCATGAATTTCAAGTGGTTGACATCTTATTTCCTTTCTCCTCCATCTTTCGTCCATAATAAACCCCTGTCCCATCCCATGTCTGATGGTTAGTCCTAGACCTAGTTGGGGAAACATTTCCTAACACCTGGTTTCATTGGATTCTACATTGGTCACTAGAGGTTCGAATATTCTCAAAAATCCAAAAAGCATAAAATATTCCAAAATGATAAAAAAATAAAAACATTTCAAAAAGAAAAAAAATCATAAAACTTCAAAAACACAAAAACAACCAAATAACTTTCATAAAAACCCCAAAAACAGAGTCAGGTTGAGTTAGGCCAATCTTTGTCATGGTCGAACTACATTGCCTCTATGATTGGACATAGGCAAGGCCATCTGTTAATGTGCCTTCAAGGCCTTAGGTCGGTCGACAAGGCCATTTATCAATGTGCCCACAAGGCCTTAGGTCAGTCCTTTAGGCGTTGTCAAATCAAATCATGATTCAACCCTTTGTCATTTCAACATTTAGTCAAGATTCATGTCGAGCTACGAGGTCTCTAATTACATGACGTAGGCAAGGCCATTAGTTGATGAGCCCCCAAGGCCACGCAGGTCAGTCCTTTATTGTTCATTGCGTTATTTTGATAAGTACAAAAATCAAACTCGAGCACAAGACAATCATCAAAACATCAACACTCAAATCATGGACCAACATACAACATAGTCCAGTTAGTCATCAAGTCACAATTAGTCAAATTGCCACAACAATGTCAACCTAGTCACTTTATGGTCCCCTTCAAGATGTGTCCTTGAAATTGGACCCCATCAAACCGCCATTTTCCTTTTTAAGATGTTTCTTTCTTGATGAAAAGCTTCGTGACAAAGTCATTTTCCTTTTCAAGATGTGTATTTCCTATCGATAGGCTTTGTCACATAGTCATTTACCTTTTCAGAATGTGTCCTTCCTAATGAAAGGCATTGTCAAATCGTCAACCCATTAGACTATCAAATCATCAAACTGTCAAACCGTCAATCAATCAACCTTTGATAAACAAATATTGGAAAACATATTGAATGGTTGTTGAATTTTTTGGTCTATTTTGTCTTATCTTTTTATTATTTTTTCTCTTGGTCATGTTACTAGCTACCTTGAGGAAGTCTCATGAATGATTTAGAGGTAAGATGATGTCTCATGACTTGTTTTTCTTTGATTGTTGTCTTTTGTGTGTCTTCACAAAAAGACTAGGGAAACTTAGCCCTTAGTATGAGTTAGGACATTCCTTGTCTATGACTATTTATTTTCACAAGTGGATGACCTTGCACACCTTGGTCTATTTCATACCATGGTGTTTGTTGTCTATTTGTCATATTTTACTACCCAATGATGATTATACAATGCCTATTACTTTATTTGGAAAAATGTTGAAGTATTCCTTTTTCATCCTAACATGCATGTCTTCCGCGCTAATATTTCTTCTATTCCTTCATCCTCTTTTCTTCTCATTTATTTTGAGAGAAAACTCACGTTCTTTGATCCTGTCTATCTTCTCGAGGGGTATACAACTACCTCCTTGTCATCCTTCCTCTCCCTACTTTCACCCTTGGGAGTATTTTTGGCTTGTTTTATTTGACACAACGCAATAAACTGCATTATGTCAAAGAGGGGTAAAATGTAGACAGTTAAAAATGACCTAGGCCCTCGAGCTGTATTTTTCTATGTCAAACGTCCTCCTCACATAATTCAATTATTTGATTATGTCCTAATGTCATAATTTCTAACCATGATTATTTAAATAAATAAATTAAATTTATTTATTTAAACGTGTCACTAATCAATCCTTATTCCCTCCAATAATTAAATAAATTTCCAATTACCATTAATTATTTAATAACATTACCACTTATCCTTCAATTAAATAAAATTAATTATTTTACCCACTTTCCATCCCACCAAGTAAATAATCAAAACAATTATTTCATTTCCATCTATGAATTAAACCATTATTTAATTCATAAGTAAATTTTCCTCCACAAATCAAATGATTTCTATTATTTGATTTTCCAACTACCTTTTTTCTATGTCATTATTGTCCACCATTGATTTACTTTTCTAAATCTCAGCCCTTCATTTCAAAGCTTTCGATAACTTTGACCTAATGTTGCCCTCACCCTAATGCTTCTCATCACATTGAATTCTAGCCTTTGATCTTAGGGCTTTACCAACTTCTAATCGTGGCCATCCATTGTCAATTTGGAGTTCTTTAAAAGGCTCTCTCTTAAGCCTTTCTAGACACCACATAGCATGCTTGAGAGCTTTGAGTACTTATCATACAATACTTCAATATCTTACTTGGCTTAGACATAGGTAATAGTTGCACTTCAATCTGAGGGAAATCATACAATTTGCAACAAGATGGAGAAGGCCAATGGAGGTCATTCAATGGAGGCTTGAAAACTAGGTGATATTGCTTTATGATTTTTATGTTTCTTGCTTTCCATTGTGCTCTATTGTTGATTGGGGTTTAATCTATTATGTTATTTGCAATTAATCATAAAAATTGCTCCCTAATACAAAAAGTGAGTGATATTTATTGTGAGTTAATCTTCACCATGGATTTTCCCTCATTGGGTTTTCTATGTAAAATATTAGTGTCTCTATGTGATGCATGTGTTCTTTTTTGTTCCTTAGTTGCATGTGAAAAATAATTATTGCTTCCTACTTTTGGCTCTTTTTAGCAAGCTTTACATTCACCTTGCCTATTCTATGATTGCTAAAAGTTTCTGGAGTCACTTTTGGTTGGTTTTCATTTACTATTCCTTTACTCCCATGTCAATTACTATGCGTAGAAAACTAGTTCAAGAAGAGCCCAATAGCTATGAGCTATCGTCTAGAAGGGGAATTTCACCTCATACATTGAGGCCTTGAAGGGCCATGACCTTAAATTTTCCACAAAGTTTGTAAAGTCTTGGAAGGGAGGCCTTGTCAAGGTTCGAGGCCTCTCTTTCTCTATCAAAATCCAGAGTTAATTTTGGTAGCCAATAGAATCCATCTTAAGGGCACAAAAATTTCCAAGAAACCTAAAGGGAACTATCAAAAGTATAAGGAATTATTTTTAAAGAAAGGCTAGAAATTCAACATGCTACAAAATGACTATAATAGACAGTAATTTCCTGTGGTACATTGAAGAATATTGTAGAGGTGTTGATGAGGCATGTTACCCTCAATGTCTATTTTAAAATATTTCATGCTCATTTGTTTCCTATACTAAATCACTTTTGATACAATATGAAAATGAACTTTGTATTTTGGATCCACTTCTCATTTGAACAATTTTTCAAAGTTGTGCAAGATAAATGGAAACCCTTGGCTCTTCATCGAGGATTGAACTACATGATCTACTGGTATAATTTGGCTCTTATCCTTTCCATATGTTCCCTTCCTCATATTAATATGGTGACTATTAATGTATTAGCCCACCATAGATGGATTGACTAAAGATGATCTAGGTGTTTCAACATAAGCTCAAAACCTTCCATACAAAGAGAGCTAGGGAGAAATTTTTTGGTGCCCCCTACTAGATCCAACAAAAAGGTTGTTGGCAACACAAGGGAAGAAAAATGAGAGGGGGCGGGGGGGGGGGTTAATCAGTTCTCACATAATTTCAAACTTATTTAAACTTATTAACCTTTAATCTCAGATCCAATTACTAATAGTGAAAGTATGAATCAACCAAACATCAAAGACACACATAACACTAAGATATTTTTTCGCATGGAAACCCTGTTAGGGGAAAAACCACGATGGAGGTTAATCCACAAGTTGTACCTTGTTAAAATTATAAAAATAAATAAGGAATGCACATGCATTTATACACACTACCTAGAGCTCACTACTCAAAGGAAGACTCACTATCTTACATAAAACTTTCAGATTAAACCCATCTGAAGAAATTGAACTAAGAAAGTAGCATCTGCTAATGCTTGAGTATAGTTCCGGTTAAGAACATGAATGCACTTCTTCACTCTCTTTCACTCTTCTTCACACTCTACTTTGCTTTCGAATGATCTAAACCTTATTTGCACATAGCACACACACACACTTCACACCTTATACTTCTCAAATGAGAAAATAAACACTTATATATATCTGCAACAAGAAATTACATTGCTTCATGTCAGCTTCAAAAAAATAATAGAATGAATGCAAACTATTGGCCCAAAACAATAAATATTATTAGTGCACATCCACCAAGGTCAGCCAAAACATATAGTAGAGACCTAAAACAATGTCCTCAAACATGAAGCACCTTCAATTAATCTTCCTCAAAGATCTACAACACATTACAAGCACTCTGTTGGCCATGCACATGAAAAACATGAACACAAAAGAAAAAATCTCAGATCGCGAGCACAATGATCAATGCGGATGTGCAACACAAATAAAACATGATCTAGAAACATCCACAAACACTTCAGATGACCAAAAACACATTATCTTCTTCTGTGAACACCATTTCTAGTAACAAAATAACTATTAGAACACAAAACTTTATAACTTGCTCAAATCTCCATGCGCACCTTTGAAACTTATAGAGTAGGAACTTCATACATAGGAAAATAAACCCTTTAATACACAACTTCTCATCATCAACATATTGAACTTTCTAGTACACTGATCTTCACTGCTTCACAGACAACCTACAACATATTTTGTTACTGTAGGCACGTAAAATATACATGGACCTAATTTGGAATCACTAATTTCATTTTGTCCTTAATTATCCTTCTTCAAACCATTTTAATCAAATAATATTTATCTGATTAAAATTCATCATCTTTCCTCTTTTAATTAAATCAATTTTTATTAGATAAATCAAATTTATCTAACTAAATATATCATTCTATTTAATTAAATCATATTCTTCTTTGTAATTAAATAAATCAATTTTATTTAATTAATCTCCTAAAGTTCCTTCATTTAATTGAATAAATCCAAATATTTAATTAAATCTCTAATGTTCTTTATATTCTCATTTAATTTAAATAAATTCAAATATTTAAGTTGAATGTCACAATCAAGTAACCTCCATTAAAATTAATCAAATCATGATTAAAACTAATTCTAATCCATGTCACATCCTTTAGATAATGCAACTTGCACAATAAATCATTTATTTTGATTTATTAAATCTCTATTTCCCCTCACAAGGAATATTGCCGAGCAATATTCCTTCATTAACTCCATTTGTTTGACTTTCTTGTCCAAACAAATTTCCCCCCCAAATCTCTCAACCATATGCATTTAATGCTATTTTTCAAATTTCAAACTCACCTAATAAGCATTTATCATGCACAATGACCAAAATGTGCTCACCCTTCATCCTCTCATATCTTGACAAGTGACATGTGGCCATTGGTTGAGGATTAGTCCCACATTCATCCATTTTGCCTCTTCTTCTCTCAATCTCATCTATAAATTCAAGGCATTCTTCCTTCATTTTCATCCATTTTAAGCATTCTTATTATAGTCACTTGAAGTTCATTATATTGCATCTTTTTTTTATCATCATCTGGAGGCTTATCAAGGACTGGGAAAGGGCTCCTTTACATATCAAAGGTGCACCAATCCACTATGGGATATGTATGAATATTGTTTGAATGTGCTTTCAAGTTTTCTTCTTTGGTCTTTTAGAGTTTTGTTTAGCATATTAGACATGATTCATTATCTCATAGAGATGTTGTTTTTTTTTTTTTTAAATAACTAGCCATATTAAGAACGTGTTAGAGTTTTTAAGCAATTTGCAGATTTCACCATCTACATCTGGCACTAGAAGGAGGGCTACTTTTCTTCTGATAATTTGTTTAAGTCAACTATTCTCTAAACTGACATAAGTTTGTAGATATTTTTCCTTTGGCACTATCTTTGTGTCTACTTCTTGATGAAATCTTTGCCTTACTTCCCAAGAATTTTGTTTCTTTTTCATTGTATACAACCTCTGTGCAGATTTCATTAGACTTTTTTTTATGGAAATTTATTGCAGAATTTAAATGCCTAACAACATTGCAGCATGACCTTTCGTTGGGTTGAAACATCGACAATGAGCATCACTTTTGGCATCTTGCTAACTTTGTGGTGGATATTAAGCCAAACTCTGAGAAAATATGCACATGGTGTTGGATCATCTTAAATTCATTATAGTATCCAATGGTTTGTGTCTAGTCTATGTTTAAATTGATCGATTTGCATCATTCATGTTATGAAAATTTCATGCACTTTATTTTTATCATGAAATTTTGAAGTGGTTTTTTCATTTCATGGTTTAATGTTAAAAAGGGACCCCCCATCAAATGGTCTCAACAAACAAATTTTAGTTCTCTAGATGCTCATAATATATGATTCATTTGCTTTTCATTTACAACATTTCATTAGATCGTGGGAAATTAGAATAGTTCAATGGTTATCAAGAGTTGAGTTCCAAAACGTAATTAGTCACATAATGGAACAATGAAAACTATACTCCTTAATGATGTGATAGTGTTCATTTCTATAAGATGTTATTTCTGGTGGTGAAACTGAATGTTGGAATCAGATCTGAACTTGTCGAATAGATAGTGGAATAGGACGTGCACTGCACAAAATGAAAGTGACAAGATCTATTACGTTTCACCCCTAGGCTTTAGAGTGTAGGAATTTTAAAAGAGTTAGCCAGGGAAGAGAGAGAATTGATGCATTACTTTACCTATTTTGTGGAGAATGGAGGTCCACCCAGTCTCACCATTAATTTTAACGTATTCAGACAAAATTTTGTCCTCCTTGTCAGTCCAGGCACTGCGATTGAGAACTTGGTCATTTGAAGGGCTGGAAGCTTTTCTAGCCAAGAGGACTAGGAAAAGAACTAAAGATTGGGTGGGTAATCCATTCATGATATACCTACCATATCATTTATGAAACCTGACGTACAGGATTGGTAATAATTTCCAGAATATTTTCTCTTGTTTGAAAATATCTATTTTAATCTGTTTCTCCCATTAAATATCACTCTTTTTTCAAACTTTGATGCAAGTAGAATGGGGAAAATCTTTGCTGCAGATTTAGTTTATTGGATTTTCATTGCCTTAATAGATTTAATGGAGTCAACTATCATTTCTTATGGCTCTTGATTTTATTTCTTAGGAAATCCATCAATAAAAGACAATAACTATTCCAGCTGATGTCTGGTACCATCCCTCTGTTCGACGTCAGAGTTACATAAGAGGGAATGCAAACATAGTAAGTGGATTCATTTATCTCTTTCAGGAGATGCAATAACAAGCATTACATGGTTTAGGTCAGTTCATATTTATGATAAGGCAATTTAAGTTTTGAGAAATGACTTTCCTCGCCATCACATTCCTCACCATCACATGTTGCCTGTCATAATACTTTAGATTTTTTGTCCTTGATGAAACTTCTACTCTTATCAGCCAGTGATGAGTTCTTTGGGAGTCTTCTCGCGTCAATCTAGGCATGGATCATTCAAAAGGATCACCATGCTTGTCTTTGATGGTGGAAATATTTAGCGCAAAGAAAATATATTTGTTTTACTAGATTTTCATGATCAAATTCTCAGTAGGTGGCTGGTTAATTTCCATCTCTATTTAATGGTCGCCATTTCCATCTATCATATCCTAATTGTGATTCACTACAATCCAAAGCTTGGTTTTTGATTTCATACAATATTGGTAGATGGAATGCATGCATTTATTATCATAGATAGATTGCTATGTGGAGGATTGACTATGATTGATGGCAATTAGGAGGAGGTACTTTTATTTTTGGTAGATTTCAACAATACAAAAATTATTGAAGGAAAATTAGATGCATTAAGAGACACTAAGTTTGAGCTTTTCTAGAGCAATATATTTCTTAAAGTGGGTTTTTTATTGTTTAATTGGGCTTAAATGGCATTAATCACAACTATGATAAAATCTTTTTTTTTGAAATAGCTTTAATACCCATTAATGCAAACTATGAAGTCTTTTCTTCTAATCAAATTTGAAAGCTTTGAGAATATATTGATAAAATTATTTGCATATCTTTAGGTTTTTTCTTAAACATTTAATCCATTCATTTCTTTGTATTCTTATTGTAGGCACAATATTATGGTGTAGCAAGGCGGAGAAAACCAAAAAAATAACAAATAGACTGGAGTTGGAGCACTGAACTTAGACTTAACAAAAGCATTTTTAAGTGCTAATTGTTATAATTTGAGGCTTCAATTCGTGCTTTTGTTTTCTGTTTTAGGCCAACTCATTTTATCTTTTGGGCTTAAAATTAATCCTTAATTCATGCTTTATCAAAGTTGGATTAAAATTGAGCTCAGAAACTCACTATAATTTCAATCTAGTCTAAAACTGAACAATCAACTTCACACTTAGATTTTTGTGCTTAAAATGAACTCACCATTGCTTTGGGGATTAAAATGAACTTGTGCTTTCATTTTTTTGTAATCTTTTTCTTAGTTCATGTCATTCGAATGCTTATGCACTTCTCTTGTGCTTCACAACGATCTTGATAATCAAAAGTGTTTTAGTGACATTGATTGTCTAAAAGACTGCCTCCACATTTCGATTTGGGTTTAAAATTGAATGAAGTTTGTGAGTGTGAGTTAGGTATATCGCGTGTGTTCTCTATTTGTTTCTCAACAAATATTGATCAAACTATGGATGTACTTGCTCACTTTTGTTTATCCATAGAGGGCCTGCCTGGTGGGAAAAAGTAATCACCCCATGGAACGACCCAGCTGGTAACACGCTAAAGCCAAGCAATTTCCAACTGGTATATAAGTGTGGGTACTCGAGGAAAGTTCGAGTATCACGAGGATCATTCCAACAAGAAGGGAATAAATGCTCTCTTTCTGTATGGATGGTCCCCCATGAACGGAATGCCTGCATTAAAACCCTTTGTTTAGAAAGGCCAAAATCCTAATCTATTTGTTGGTGCAAGAACGATCATTCTGAAGCCACCCCACATTATTACGAATTTTAGTAGAGATGAGAAGTATGCCATGGGAGATTCATGGGTATTGATTCTTGGATGACCTGAGAAGTGTGTGCCATGGAGGGGAGCCAGTGTGGTCAAGCATCTAATCATCCGCTAAGAGTAAGAGTAGCTGGATTCATCCAAGTGCGAACCCAACAAATATTGTCTTTTTCATCCTAGGATTGTGCATATTCTTGAAATCAAAACACTTTGCTTGGATTCAAAACATTTGAAAACAAACATTCATAAGATCCCCAAAATTTCAAACCCTTTAGGGAAGCAAATACCTTTGACGAATTCAAGTGCTCTTGCTTTCCCTAGGGATTTCATCCTTAGAGGCATCTAAGTACTTGGATTTAATCATCATTTGTTTTCACTAAAGTCAACATTAAAAAATGTTTGCCTTAATTTCCTTGATTCTCCACATAATGGACTTTGTGGGATGAGAAGAAGTTAGGTCATTAGACATCTAGTTTGAAACTTTAATCAAAGAATTGTTTGTGGTAAAAAGAACTCATTAATAAAATTTAAGAGACAATTGAACCCCACACATGTGTTCTTCCAAATGATTTCCTGCAAAATAAAAATCTGAGAACCCAAGTTCAAAAGTATTAGTCCAAAAGCTCGTGAGGAGCATTTTGAAAGACTTCCTGAAGTTAGAGAAAGGTCGATTTACAATTTTTACAAGAAAGCTTCAAGGAACAATCCTAACTTGTATGATTTTTATTACCAACAAAATCCAAGTCTCTTCCAAAGGTTTTCATTTCTCACATAGGAAGTATTGCATGTTCTTCAAAACCAAGGTCTTGTAAAAAGGAGTTTTATCTAGGTTTAAATCTAGGATCAAAATCAATCATTCTCATTCATCCCTCATCCATCAAAATCAAAAATCATCTCACCATAAACTCTTAAAAATCTTGAAAATATCATCCATACTAGAATTTTGGAAAATCAAAATCACTTTGTTTGGTTAGATATGTGTGGATGAATCCTTCTCCACTATTTGATCAAATTATCAAATCCTTGTGAACAAATTTACCCCTTGACAAAATCCAACATCTTGGGGTCTCGAAGTTCATTATCCAAAATCATCTTGTTTAAATAGGGGCGTCTTGATGAATCCTTCTTTACACCTTTAGTCAAATTATCATCTTGTGTGTGAATCTACTCTAGGACAACATCCAACCTCTTAGAGTTTACAAGTTCACTATCCAAATCAAATTGAATCAAACCTTAAAGACTAGTATCTTCTCCAAGATTTCTCAGGAGTTCAATCATTCACATCATCCATCCTCCATGTATCTTGATAGGTTGTCGTTAGGTCCTACTACTTTAGAATAATTGAATGTCAATTAGTCAACCAGGCAGTGTCCAAGGCAATTTGTAGAAGATGATTTGGATAACTTATTTTATATTTTTTGTTTTATCTTAAACTATCAGAGTCAATTTTAATCTAAGGACATTCCTATTTAACTAGAAAATAATCTTACTTTAAGAAAACTAGGAAATGCTAAGTTAAAAAGCATAAGACAACTAATTTAGAAAGCAACACAACTAAACTAGAAAGCATAGAAACAAGCAAACTAAACAACTGATATACTATGGAAGCAGAAAAGTAAGTGAACAAACAATGAATTATTTTTTTTAACAGCAAAGGGATTTTATCAACTATGAAAGATAACTCATACTAATGAAAAAAAATAGTGCTTCGAAACTTCAGACTCCAGTCTTAACAAACTTAATTACTTCCTACTGAACAAATATCTAGCTTTAACAAATGAAACAACAAAACAAAAAAATGCTTATCTATCTAAACTACTCCCCTCGAGTGGCCAGCTTGCGGGTTAACACCTCATCTTAAAATCACAGAAGCTACTAGTTCTGGAGTCTACCCATTACAAATAGTAATCTTCACTCATAATTCAACAGATTAACAATAGACATAAATCAGATAGCTCATTTCAACAATATTTGAAAAACCATGTGAACAACATAATGATACTTACTCTTTGTCTTATTCATCACTTGTAAAATTACATTCTTATAGATAAATTTATAACTAAATCCTAAATTTAAGATGGTGTGGATAGCCACTGAAAAAGTCTTCCTCAACTTAAAACTAACTTTTATGTCTTTAAAGTTCATAAACATATAGAAGGCTCGAGAAGAGCCATAAAGTTTTAACAATAGAATTTAAAGAACAAAAACTTAATCTTTGATGCATCATCTAGGCATCTAGGAGTGGGTTCACAAAATTACTCTTGAGGCACATGCTGGTTAAACTTTTGTAGCAACCGCATGATGACCTGTTATTCCCTACAAAAATGCTCAAGTCAATCCATTAAACCTACTTTGGTAAATTTCCTCAATTTGATCAAAAGAAAGAAAGAAAGCATAATTTTTCTTAAAATAAGCAATTACTTCTCCTAAATTTTAATAAATTGGCATAGGCTTAGGATTGAGTTAGCAAAAGTAAGCTTTCCAGATTTTATTATGATGAGGTTATTTTTACCTCATCATTTCCTCCCCTACCTAATTTCTGGCAGGTTCTCCTTCTCCATAGTTAAACCCTCGAGTCCTATTCCATTCCTCATAAAGAGTACTGAGATCATGTGTCTCCCTGGCTGATGCATCAAAAGTTTCAGGGTTAAGAATGAACCCTCTGTGAAACATCACAGTCTCCCTCCATTCATTGAAAAGTCTGTCATTCTGATCTATGGAAATATTGAAGGCCAGGGGTGGATTGAGTAGCAAGGGAGGTCTGTATTTCATTCCTATCCATTTTGTCCTTAGAGTCTTCAGGATTTTAACTAAGGCATATGCCCTTCTAAATGACCACCTGATATTTAGAGGGGAAATAACCTCTCTTTTCTTTAAGTAGGTTGGTAGAGGGGTGAATCTTTCTTCGCAAGCATGCCATGCTTTTCCAATCAACTTCTATCCATTTTCCATGAAATTATCATAACACAGCTTGAGGCTATTGTCATACCTTTCCTTCATCTTATCATTAACAAGGAGAGACAAAAATGTAGCTTTGAACCCATCAGGCCTTGAATTTGGGGACCTTATTTAGAGACCCACTGTTCTCTCTGCCTGTGCAAACTCTTTTGTCTGATCCTACGAATGAATTTGATTCCTCATGGGGGAGAGAAATTCTCTCAGTTCTACCTCTCCAAAAAACAAGTTGATAAAGAAACCTGTATGATTTTCTAATAACAAGTCATGTAGAAAGAATTCACAAATTAGATCTTGGTCTTCAGGAGTTGACTCTACAAATATTTTAACAAATTCTTTATCATTAGGCTCATAGGGCTGACATTATAGATCCTAAACAATTTTCATCTTAGCCATTGTTCATTCAAAAACATTGAGTAAATTCTTGATGGTCTTCTACAATTCAGTAAACAGTCCACTAGTTGAAATGCATCCTGCTTCCCTCTGTAGGCCTTGTGAAATGAATCCTTCAGGAGCACCAGTTCCTTCTTTAGCCTGTAATTTTCAGCTTGGAAATTCTTGAGGAAGTAACATTTTTCCATCCATTTCATTAGCAAAGGTGAAATGCGGACCTGTATCCAATCAGTTACAATTGGCTCAGAATGAATTTCTTTGGACTCCATTTGAGGTTGTATAGTGCATTCCTTCAAGTCCTCTTCTAGTTCAACTACCTTGCTGATGGAAGCGTTCAACTCTTCAGTTTTTATTTTCTTGTCCTCCTCGAAAGTTGTGAGCATGAGTACAAATTTTTATTTTATTCTTTCCATCTCTACATATTTGTTTGCAATGTCAACACTATAAGTTTTATGATTTTGATTATGTTCTTGCATTTGCTCTTGTAACTTATAGATTATTGAGTCCTTTTCATGCAATTGAAGCTTCAAGCCCTTTATTTCTTGATCTCTTTTATTTATTATAGCAATTTGCACAGTTGATTCTTCTTTCTGCAATTCTATAAGTTTGTTACCTTTAGACAATTGTCTTTGTAGATCATCAATTTCTACTTTACACTTTTCTAATTCAGAAATGGCACTAATTGTTTTAGTTGTTCCAACAATTTTATTCATAATGGGTGACAAATTTTCTGGCACACCGCCATCCCCCTCAGGTTCTCTTCCCTAATTTTCATCATTGAAGATTTCCTCCACATGTGCAGAGTGGAAAGGAAACTCTTCACCTGAATCTTCTTTATTTAGGGGTACCTCCTCTTCACTGGAAAACTCTGAAATTTCTATGGGCTTAGATGGCCGCTTAGGCTTTTTCTTTTGTGAACTTCCCTCCTTACCCTACATTGGGGTTTCAGAGAATTCAGAAGCTAATCACTTACTCCTTCTAAGTGGAGGCAATTCTTGGAAAATGACGGGTGTTCTATTTTTCCCCTTTTTCTTCTTTCTGAGTTTACTTGTGTTAGAATAAATAATATCAACCTATTCTGGTAGGTTGAGGGTTTTGAATTCATCCCCAAAGAAGTTTGGAAAATCCTCACCAAGAGTGGTGGGATTAAGAGCTTCCGGAGCTGGAGAGCCCTTATGGGAAATTGCTCCAGATGATGGAATAGCCTGGTGGGACGGTTCCCCTGATTCTATGGTTCTTGCAATTGTAGGCTTCTCCATTTTCTTTAAAAACTTCTCCCATTTTCCCTCAAGTTTCTTACATAAGTGTTACTTGCAGATTAGCTGAATTAACTCGTGATGTTTCAAAGGCCTAGTCCTTGTTTTATACCTTTCTATGGAAGTGTTTAAGGAATCACATAAGAATTCAGACATATTAACCCTAAAAGCGGGATTCTCCCTTCCATGACGCAAATGTGAGGTCAACATACGGAAGCAGGTCCTACAACTACAGTTAGCTGACCCTCACAAGTAAAATACTTTATAATCCATGCAATGGAAGTTCCCCAGTGTTCTAATATGGAGGTTCTTTGGAACCCTTTATTTTGTCCCCTGGTACTTATTACTACCATTGGGTGTAGGTCTCTCTCTCTAACAAATAATTCAGATAATTTCTAGTACGTAATTTGAGAGGTTTATTTTATATTTATGCCTGCATTCTCTAATCTAGATAAGCGGGATATAATTTTGGAACTTACCTTGAAACACTTCCATTAGTGTAGTTCTCAACAAAAGAGCTTACCAGCTTTTCGTTATAGCCCTCAAATTTTATGATGAAGTTTAACCACCTTGCTTCCTCGAACAACCTGGAGATATTACTCAATCCCAATAATTTTTCTACTGAATCCAGCTCTGCCTTTCTTTCACCACTCCCCATTTCCTTATTTTTCACTTTGCAAAAGATTTCAATTCCGGCACAAAGCTTTTATGTAGGTTTTTTAAAATATTGCCTCTGAAATCACTTATTTGTCTTATTCGCAACTTACTCTTCAATGATTTCCAATCTGCATGGAGGCATGTGAAAGGCTTTGCCATACAAGTAGTTGATCACTGAATGGCACAAATTGCTAAATTGAGAGTGAATTTCATGCCAATTAATTATTCTTTATTCAAAAATAACTACCTACTTAAAGCGAAAATTAATACTTACTCGCGTTCTGTGATCGTTCGAAGATCTTGTACCTTACAGATTTGACAGGATGACATGAAAGCATTGGCTGAGGTGACAACGAAATTATTATGATATGGGTGTGAAATTCTATGGGTGATAGAGCTATCAATGAGGAGTACGAAGTTGGGTGGCTTATTTATGACTAAAGCAAAAATAGAAAGGTAGATGTATGAGATATTCTGGCAGAAGAATCGCGTAAATTAAATTTTTTGAAAAAGGTGGCGGAAAATGAACGAACAAGTTCCAGAGCAAGCAATTTTCCATCGCGCTTGAAATGAGTGCATAAGTTTTGAAGCATCAGTGTGAGGTGCGACCAAAATGGAAATGAAATGGAGGTCCTGAAGCACTGGTGTGAGGTGCGATCAAAATGAAAATGAAATGGAGGTTCCAGAGCATCACCGAAAGATGCAACCGGAGTAGCAATAGAATGAAAGGTTTCAGAGCATCGCTAAAAGATGTAGCCAAAGCAGCAACGGAATGAAAGGTTCTAGAGTATCACTGAAAGATGCAGCTGGAGCAGCAAAAAAATGAAAGTTTATGGAGCATCATTGAAAGATGCAGCTGGAGCAGCAACGAAATCAAAGTGGAGTGCCATGGAGAAGAATTTTTGGATTTCCAAAGCTTTGGACCTTAGTGAAGAATGCCTCTTCGACATGATGAGCTTTGAACAAGTTCCAGAGTATCAGGCTTGAAAACCATCAAGTTCTGGAGCATCTAGCATCGGGATCATAGCGTTCCAGAGCATCTCCAGGGAGGTGCTCCAGAAGTTATTTTCCTCTCTTTTTTTTTTTTTATAAGTCTTGCAAAATGGAACAAAAATTAGCTAAGTCCAAAAAAAAAGAAAGATTTAATGAAGGAAAGTATCTTGGCATACATGTCCTTTTATTGCACTTCTTCAAATTAGAATTATATATATATATATTTATTTTTCTCTCTCTTTTTTTTTTTTTTTTGAACAACATTGTTACTAGATAGACTCTGCCTTGGCAGAGTCAACACATTGGACCCCGCCCTGCATTTCCACCATCCTTGTAAAGTCTTCCCTATTGATTGGCTTATGGTAGACACGTAAGCGATGACCATTAACCAAAAGAGTTCATGTGTCACCATTGATTGGTTTCAACGGAACAGTTCCGTTCGAAAAGACTTCATCAATTTCATAAGGTCCCAGCCAGTGAGTCTTGAGCTTTCCCTTATGATCCTTGTATCTCAAATCAAATAGCAGGGCCCAGTCCCCATTATGAAACTCCTTCTCCTTAATATGTTTGTCATTGCACACTTCCCATTGATGTTGAATTAGTTTAGTTTGATGGACGACGTCTAAATGAAGCTCATCTAATTCAGTTAGTTGCAAATCTTGTTCAACTTGGGCTTGTTTTAAATCCAGACCTAGTTCCATAGCCGTTCATAGAGTTTGTAGTTCAAACTCAATGGGAAGAAGAGAATTCTTCCCAAAAAGGAGCTCATAGGGGCTGAATCCAGTCGTAGATTTCTAGGTTGTGTTGTATACCCATACGGATTTAGGGAGTTTCCTAGTCCATTCTTTTCTTCCAGAAGAAACTGTTTTAGTTAAAATGTTTTCAAGCTCTCTATTAGTTACTTCTACTTGGCCATTCGCTTGAGGGTGGTAAGGGGATGACTTCCTATGGATTACTTTAAAATGTTTGGTAAATTCTAAGAGAACTTTGGACATAAATTGGGGTCCTTGATCAGTGACGATATTTTGAGGGGCTCCAAATCTAAGGAAGATACTATTATAGAGGAAGTCCACAACTTTCTCTTCCCTAGCTACACATAAGGCTTGAACTTCAGCCCATTTCGTCAGGTAGTCAGTGCAAACCAATAGGTACTCTTTCCCTTGAGAGGAAGGATATATGGGTCCGATAAAATCTAAACCCCATTTCTTGAATGGTTCGAGCACTACCTGTGGTAGCAACGACATTTCCAAAGAAGCAGTTGATCTTTTTACCCTCTGACATTCATCACAATGATGAACATAGTTCTTAATGTCTTTATGCATTGAGGGCCAATAGTACTCGACACCTAAGACTTTATGGGAAGTTCCCTTTGCAGAGTAATGCCCTCCCAAAGGATCATCATGATAGGCCCTTAGAATGGTGTAGGTTTCATCCACTCTCACACATCTTCTTAGGATCATATCAGGCCCAAAATGAAATAGAATTCCGTTAATCCACTTGAACGAGAGAATTTCCCTAATTAGATGCTTCTTTTTCTTAGTCATGAATCCAGGAGGTACCTCTGAAGCAGCTAAATAGTTAGCAATATCTGCAAACCAAGGTGATTTTACAGAAACTACAAAAAAAAATTTCATCTGGGAAATCATCCTGTATAGGAGTATTGTCATCTTCTTCATGTTTGATTCATGACAAAAAATCTGCTACCACATTATATTTCCTTGGTTTATCAAGAATCTTGGCATTAAAATCCTAAAGGAGCAATAACCATCTCATTATTTGACCATTAACTATGGGTTTGTTCATTAGGTACTTCACAACTGAGTGGTCCATATGAATTGTAACTTTATACCCTATAATGTAATGGTGGAATTTTTTACGAAATGAACAACATCCAGTAATTCCTTTTCTGTTGTTGTATAGTTCCTTTCTGCAGGAGTAAGATTTTTACTGATGAAATATATAGCATACTTTCCCCCGTTCTCATCTTCTTGTCCCAGAACTGCACCAATAGCATCGTCGGAAGCATTTTCATAGATATGGAAGGGAATACTCCAATTTGGTCCACATAGAATGGGAGAAAAGAAAATCTTTTCCTTTATGGTTTCAAATGATAGCTTACACTCAAGTGTCCAAACAAATTCTACCTCTTTTTGTTAAAGAGAAAACATAGGAGCTGCAATTTTACTGAAGCCTTCAATGA
Organism: Sequoiadendron giganteum; assembly: GCA_007115665.2. Taxonomy (NCBI): domain Eukaryota; kingdom Viridiplantae; phylum Streptophyta; class Pinopsida; order Cupressales; family Cupressaceae; genus Sequoiadendron; species Sequoiadendron giganteum. Next base: position 757,204,662 of record CM021102.1, on the reverse strand, counting down.
ACCTTCTGTAGTAACCAATATGTCCAAGAAGTAGTAACCTTCTATAGTAACCAACATCTGTCTGATTTTAAGGGATAGTCAATTGTTGGATGACTTCAATTTTCTTAGGGTCGACATTTATTCCCTCAGAGGAAATATGATGAGCCAAGACTATTCCTTGTTCCACCATTATTAAGCATTTCTCATGGCTAAGGGATAGTCTATTTTCCTCACAAACTTGCAAAACTCGATCTAGGTTCTGAAGAGCTTTGTCATATGTTGACCCATAGATTGTAAAATCGTCCATGTAGACCTCAACACAGTCATTAACGAGAGTGGAAAATATGGAAAGAATGACTCTCTGGAAGGTCGTTGGAACGTTGTACAGTCCAAAATGAAGCACTCTATATGCAAATGTGCCCCATGGGCAAGTAAACATGGTTTTGTCTTGGTCTTCTAGAGCAACCTGTATTTGATTGTAACCACTAAATCTATCAAGAAAGGAGAAATATTTCCTCCCAGCCAAGTTGTCCAGAACCTAATCAATAAATGGTAGGGTGAAATAATCTCTATAAGTGGCTCTATTAAATTCTCGATAATCTACACAGATTCTCCACTTCCCATTTTTCTTTGGAACTACCACCATAGGTGATACCCACTTACTATTAGAGATTGGATAAATAAATCCAGCACGAAGGAGTTTCTCAATCTCAATTTTGACCAAATCCTTTAATGCAGGATTGAGTCTCCTCTGCGGCTGGTGAATAGGCCTTATACTGATGTCAGTGTAAATGTGATGAGTACAAACACTTGGGTGAATTCCCCTCATGTCTGTATAATCCCAAACAAAACCTTTAGACCTTTGTACCAACACATTAAACAACTTATCCTCTTGAGTTTCTGTCAATCGGCTATTGGTACTTAAAGTTTTTCCTGGTAATAGCATTATCAATTTTGTTCCAGGATGGACTGAGGTGATAGTATACATAGGTCACAACAACATGTTGAGAGGAAAACTATGAGGTATAAGCTAGTGAAAGCTCATGACGTCTTCAAAGAAATAACTTGTTCTGGGAATCATATTTGGTAAGGGACACAACATTCCCATTGTAGCATAACTGTGCTCCATTCCACTTATATCAATTGGTTGCCCAAAAATCCTTGGAGCATCCATCATTTCTTCCTCATCTGGGGTTATAGAATGTCGTGCAACTTCACTTACTAAATCTATCTCCAGTTCTTCCCCATGTTGTTTAATTACTACCATGGCTAGGGAGGCTAAACTCTTTGAACCATTGGTTTCCTCAGGTTCATCAACCCAGACTTTTTTATGCTCAGTAGGCTTAGCAGGGGGATATAGGAACAAACATTTACTATCTTGACCATGCGAAATGGTCATTCCCCCTTCCCTACAATCAATCTTAGAAGCAACTATGGCCAGCCAAGGTCTTCCAAGAATTATAGGATAGCTATCCTTAGGTGTAAGCGACATGATTACCTGGAAGTCGACTGGATATTCCCATCCATCAACTTTGATAAGGATGTTTTTAATGACGCCCTTTGGGATGGCTATAGACTAATTTTCCATTTGTAAGACTATGGTTGTAGGATGTAAATAAGTTAAACCTAATTTTTACATTACATCCACAATCATCACGTTAATAGCTGCCCCTAGATCCATACTGCATTTAATATTGCTACCTCATTGATTGTAACGGTTATAAGTGGACTCCCAGGATCATCGTATTTCAGAGCAATAGTCTTTCCAAACAGAAAATCAGCTAAATAACCATCAATATGAACGATATTTATCTTTTTTGGCTTCCTCCCTAGTGTTTTGATACATAGTTATTTGATTAACTAGTTTAATTCAGGAATTTCCTTTATTTCCTGCAATAAAGGAACTTCAATTTGCAACTGCTTAATCTCCTGAATTAACATAGTTTCTGTAGCCAAGGATACTTCCAAAGTATCTTCCGGAGTTATGTAATTTAAATGTTCCAGATATGGTGCCATCCTTTTCTCCTTTGGAATAGGATCCTCCTTATGTTGACTTAAGGATTGACCTTCCTCCCTTGAGACAAGTTAGCAGTCCCTGCCACTAAAAAAGGCTCTTTGTCTTTAGGAGTGATATCCTGATTAGAGGGCGTGTCTTTTATTGGAATTTTAGGCTCCGATTCCTCCACTATTTATTCAGTGGTTAGAGGTTGAAGAGTTTGACCAAAACACAACTACACATTTTTGAAGTGTATCGCATTAAGCCCTGCAACATTTTCATGTTCGATAGAATAGACTAGAGTATTCTGGTGATTATTCTTAGGATTGGGAAGTGGTTGCGCTGGAAACTAAGGTTGGTTTACCTGCTCATTCTGAGGAGGGTTTTGAGCTAGAGGTAACAAATTCTATTGTTGATTCCTCCTAGGTTTAGTATAAAACTGATTTTGTGCCCGATTCCATTAGGGTGCAGCATGTTGTTGGTACCACTATTGTTGGGGTTGATTTGATCACTGCTGATTTCTCCAAGTGTGGTTTGTCCATTCAGGGGATCCACAATAAGGAGTTCCCCAGTTAGGTTGAGGTGGAGGCGACTGATTCCAAGATGGAGTCCATTGATTGTGAGCCCAGTTATTTTGTGGTCTCCATGTAGGATTAGAATTTTGTTTATAAGGGAAATTACCTCCTTGATCTTGGTTTAAGGCATTTATCTCTTCTTCAACCTGAATGGTTTTTTTCTTAGTATTCTTGATATCCAACAAAAGTTCACACTGATTTGTAGGATGGTTTTGCTCACAAAGTTGACAAACATTGAATTTATCTAAAGGACACTCATGCAGTAGGTGTTTATTCTGACACCTTGGACAATAAATTGACAAGGTCTTAGGGTTGCGAGTTTTAGCTTGTATACCATCTAATGTGGTATTCAAATGAATGAGAATGTCCATTTTCAAATTTTCTATTTCTTCACGGAGCTTACCTATCTCGTTAGACCCTTTAAAAAGATTAGTTTTGCAGATTCCTCCTCGAGTATGGGAGAAATTCTGACATAACTCACATATTTCTTCAAGAGTTAATTGAGATATGCCACCTTTTCCCATTAGATCAAGATTTATTCTAGCATCATCATCAAGACCTTTAAGAAAAATTATTTTTAGGATCTCAACGCTAATGGCCACTTCTCCACATCTTTTGGAGAGGAAGAGGAACCTATCGAGATAATCCTCTAAGCTTTCATCCTCATTCTGTCTCAACTTAAACAACTCCTCCTTACGATCACTTATCCTATAGTAATTCTGGTATTTTTGCAAGAAGACAGTCTCCATTTCCCCCCAAGATGTTACACTACCAGAACCCAATCCCATAAAACAATGCATTGCCGAGTCCTTTAAAGTTGATGAAAAGAGCTTGAACTTTTGGTTGTCATTATTGTAATCATAAGTCTGACACAAGACTTTAAACTCAAAGAGAAATTGGTTTGGGTCTTCCGAGGATAAACCATAGAAGGTTGGAAGGAAGGCTAGGGAAATGTTCTTCATGACAATATCATCGTCAACATCCAACTTAATATGATAGGTAAATGTTCTAGGAGGCTGAGGTTCATTGTGGTTAGGTTTAGCTCTATGATCTCCCTTGATGTTCAGAAGAGTATGTTCCTCAAAAACAATTTCCTCTATAACTGGTTGTTCTGCTAGTTGCTCGATAGCTAAATAATGGAAAGCCTCAGTGGAGTAGGCTCAAATAATTCTTCAGAAGTGTGGTCGTCTGAGCCTTGGGATTCCCTAGATATGATTGGTATGTATTTTGGGGGGGTCTTTGGTATAAAATGTCCGTGAGGGCCTCTTTTCTAGATCATGTAGAAAAGGAAGCCGACTGAGATATTTTTGGCATAAAACTCTGTATTCAAACTATCTCCTAATAACACTTAAGCACAAAGGCTTTTTAAGGTCCCCAACAACGATGCCAAAAAGTGATAGGCTGTCATTAGGTCCTACTACTTTAGAATAATTGAATTTCAATTAGTCGACTGGGCAGTGTCCAAGGAAATTTGTAGAAGAAGATGATTTGGATAACTCATTTAATATTTTATGTTTTATCTTAAACTATCGGAGTCAATTTTAATCTAAGGCCATTCCTATTTAACTAGAAAATAATCTTACTTTAAGAAAAGAAGGAAATACTAAGTTAAAAAGCATAAGACAACTAATTTAGAAAGAAACACAACTAAACTAGAAAGCATAGAAACAAGCAAACTAAACAACTGATATACTACTGAGGAGAAAAGTAAGTGAACAGACAATGAAACAATTTTTTTAATAGTAAAGGGATTTTATCAACTACAAAAGATAAATCATACCAATGAAAAACAATAGTGCTCTGGAACTTCAGACTCCACTCTTAACAAACTTAATTACTTCCTACTGAACATATATCTAGCTTTAACAAATGAAACAACAAAACAGAAAAATACTTATCTATCTAAACTACTCCCCTCGAGTGGCCAGCTCGCGGGTTAACACCTCATCTTAAAATCACACAAGCTACTAGTTCTGGAGTCTACCCATTACGAATAGTCATCATCACTCATAATTCAACAGATTATCAATAGACAAAAATTAGATAACTCATTTCAACAGTATTTGAAAAACCATGTGAACAACATGATGATACTTCCTCTTTGTCTTATTCATCACTTGTAAAATTACATTCTTATAGATAAATTTATAACTAAATCCTAAATTTAAGATGGCGTGGATAGCCATTGAAAAAGTCTTCCTTAACTTAAAACTAACTTTTATGTCTTTAAAGCTCATAAACATATAGAAGGCTCGAGAAGAGCCATAAAGTTTTAATAATAGAATTTAAAGAATAAAAACTAAATCTTTGGTGCATCATCCAGGCATCTAGGAGTGGGTTCACAACATTACTCTTGAGGCACATGCTGGTTAAACTTCTACAACAACTGCATGATGACCTGTTATTCCTTACAAAAACGCTCAAGTCAACCCATTAAACCTGCTTTGCTAAATTTCCTCAATTTGATCAAAAGAAAGAAAGAAAGCATAATTTTCCTTAAAATAAGCAATTAATTCTCCTAAAGTTTAATAAATTGGAACAGGCTTAGGCTTGAGTTAGCAAAAGTAAGCTTTCCAGATTTTATTATGATGAGGTTATTTTTACGTCATTATATCTCATCCCCATCCTTTGATCCTTAAAAAAAACTTGGATTCTCTTCTTTGAGCCTAAAGTTTAGACCAATCTAAGGTGTTAGAGGTTCATCTCTTACATTCTTGAAAAATTGATCCCTATTTTATCGTTCAAACTCGATCTCAATACAAGAAAAACATGGAGAAAAAAAAAGAAACATCGACTTCGAGCAATCAGAGTCAAAATGAAACAAAATTCAACCCTACGATATCCATTGACCTCCCAATCAATCCTTTTCCAATACCTCAAAATCCTCAAGAGGAAGGTCAAGTGGAAGACATCACCAACAATGTCTTCGGAATGACACAAGATGAAATCCTTGAGATGGTCCAAAATCCTAAAAATCATCAAATTGGTAATGTTATGATGAGGTTATATCCCTCCCAATACATGCTTGAATTGGCCAAGGAAGGGGCTAAAATCCATTTCGACTATGACATAAGCACTCTTGTGGAGAAACCTCTTGAGATCATGCCTCCAATCCCACCCATACCTCCATATCAAAACATCACTCAAAGCATCCCGCAAACCACATCATCCATTGCTCCAACTCTGCCAATCGTTAGCAAGGGAATATTATTGCTTCATGCTCTTCAAGCACATCCCCTTGTGAATAACCAAGAATTGGATGCAAAAACCATATTGGGACAATCTATCCCAGTAAATCCATTACACCCATACATTTCGCTCACATTTCATAATCATACTAATTCATCCTCATTCCATTCAACACTAGTCTATCCTCTGGACACACAAACCTCTCTCCCTATGACCTCACAAGCAGAAGATGATTTGTTTGGAGAGTGGGGAGTCTTTGATTCCTCGTGATCATCTATTCAATAAAATGCATCACCCATCTTTCCACCATTTTCACCTCTACCACTTACATCCACATCACCCCTTGGGTCGAGTCTTCCTCCTTTACCAACCATCAATCAACCAAATAAAAAAAACTCCCCATCATAAATCAAAGCATCATTCCAAATCCTCTTGTCTTGCCATCTATATCGCAACAATAGATGGAAACCATTCAAGAAACCCCAACAATAAATACATCCACCATCCCTCAAATCTCTCAAAGCATGGTTTCCTAAGGACCAAGCATCTCAATCATGCCATCCACCACTCAAACCCCGATCGTCAACATCATCGTTCCACTCATCACAATAATCAACACAATTCCAAATCCTCCACCACCACCACCAAGATGCAACATGGAAAATTCATTTAGCATCACATTGCAAGCAACGCGACAAGTTGCCTACCAAAAGGCACTCCAACATATCCAAAATCAACATGCTGCACAACTAGCTGCCCAACAAGCACAATAGGCACAATAGGCTGCTCAGGCCCAAGCTTTATTACAACGACAAAAAGCTGCCCAAGATGTGCAAGTAGTTCAAGCCACATAGGCCGCACAAGCTACACAAGTAGCCCAGCAAATGCATGCTCAAGACCAAGCCCAGTATCAAGCTCAACAAGTGCAAGCGCAAGCCCAATATTAGGCACAGTTGTAAGTAGTCCAACAACAAGCCTATCAACAAGCCCTGCAAGACTATCAAGCACAACAACTATCGGTTCAACAACAAGCCCAACAACAAGCTTTGTTGGCACAACAATAGCATGACCAACGACAAGATTTGTTGGCTCAGCAGCAAATGCAGGCATTAATCACGCAACAAAGCTTGTAGAAAACCCCCACCAATGCTCCACCCATCAATCAAACACTCCAACCCCCTCAAAACACATTCACTCCACCTCCTAATCTACAAGATGATGTAACAACACAAATAAAACTACTCTCGCAACAAGTGCTAGATATTCAATCAGGAAAAACAACAAGGACACCCGACAATCTATGTCCCTATCCCTTTGACAGGAGCCTTGCAATGATACCATTTCCAAAGGGATTCAAAATCACCAAATTCAAAAAATATCATGGATTGGGAAACCCTAAAGATCATATTATGGAATTCCAAGTACATTTCATGGAAGTCACTTACAATGATACATATCTGATGCGATTGTTTCCTTGGAGCCTAGTTGGTCCTACCATGGAGTGGTTCTCTTGTTTGCCTATGGGCATTGGAACATTCCAAGAAATCATAGACGCATTCCTCAAGAATTATGCATTCAACATCGACACGAATATTAGTCTAGAGGAATTATCTGTGCTCAAATAGGGAAAGGGGGAATCATTCACCTCCTTCCTACAATGGTGGTGATCCAAGGCCAGAAGAGCAACAAATTTGCACTATTATTGCCAATCTAGATGAAAATTGGCATTTTATCTAAAGATGTAGTGCATCACTACATATGACCAATTGATCCCCAAGGTGCTCAACATTGAAAGGTTCCTTATTGCACAAGGGGGCACACTTACATATCCGAAGCATCAAGATAGTCGCCCATCCAGTAGCTATAATGAGAAACCTCACACATGGGCAAAAAATAGGAATGTCACCAATGATGGAGTGGTCGATGCCAAGGTCATCATCAGTGGTCCAAGGTAGAATGTCCAAACACATCATCAACCGCAAAAAAAATTTGCAATAACACGCAATCGAATGCAGTAACCCAACAACCACCCCACAATCAAGTCAACAACCTCAATAATCAAGGAGGACCACCTCCATGAAATAGATATCCCCCCAAGAGAAAATTCACAGCCCTTGGGGAATCAATCAAATCCATCATGAAGAAGTTGGTCAATGAGAACCTCATAAAAATCCTCACTTATGATAGTTACCAAGAGCCCTAGGTGAAACCATCTTGGTATAAAAAAAATTTCCTTTGCAATTATCATAAGCTCAAGGGACATACAACAACCATCTACATTAAACTAAAAAATTTCATCCAAGACCTAATCAATGAAAAAATCATAAATGTTGAGCAACCAGCTGGAAATCAAGATCTGAAAATCTATATGAATCCGATGCCCGATCACAACTAAGGAAACAACAAAGGAAAGAAAAAATATGGAAATTTGAGCCATGTGTATGAAGGAGTTGTCTCATGTCTTGACGAAATGGACACTATTATTAGCATTAAGGGAGCCAATGACGATTGTGGAGTCACTACAAGCAACAGAAAGGTCACCATTTTTGGGGCATCACAACCATCTAAGACCTCCACCTCAAATAAAAAATCCATCCCTAATGGTTACAATGTTCTTGACTAGTTAAAAAGAACCCCTGCTTAGATCTCCATCATGGAGTTGCTAAAGATTTCAGCTACCCCAAGAGAAATCCTTGAGGAAGCATTGGCTTCATCTACCATCTCTGCCAACCTTGATATGAAGCAATTTCAGGCTATGGTCGGTAACATCACCACTCCTAACCTCCTCACATTTTCTGATAAAGAATTCCCCGCCCAACCATCTCACAACTGTGCACTCCACCTTGAAGTCCTAGTTCACAAAAATAAGGTCAAAAGGGTCTTGGTGGATGGGGGTGCAAGCCTCAACATTTTTTCACTCAAGCTTATAAAGAATCTTGGAATCTTTGAATATTTCATTGAAAAAGGTAAGGGTATCACAATCAGGGCTTATGATGATCAAGAAAGAGTGTCTCAAGGCACTATTCAACTCCCTATTCAAGTAGGCCCAACTATTATGGAAAATACCTGTCAGGTACTTGACCTTGACCTACCATATAACATCCTCCTAGGGACCCATGGATCCATGGGATGCGAGTAGTTGCATCAACCTTCCACTAATGCATCAAGTTTTCATACCAAAACTAAGAGATTACAATCTATGGTGATCCTGAATCCTTCGCCTACTAAAAGAACCTAGAAGCCAAGTATTATAAAGTACCCCAAGTCCCAAAGAATGATGAAGGCCCCTCAACTCCATATATTGATCCATCCAACATAGCCTCCACTTTTGGGACAAAGACACTCGCCATCCTTAACATATCCGACATCAAGCTTATAATCCAAGATAATGGGTGTGGAGAATACATAGTAAATAAAGGAGCCTTTGTAGTTGGGGAGTTACCTCAATCCCCTAGTTCCCATGGACAACCACAACCCACCAATACAACATCTCAAACCTTCAGAGCGAATCCCTCCCGATTTAGGTGTTGGGGAGATCTAGGCCGAGAAGTGGTGGATGAGATAGACATATCTAGTATCCTCTACCAAAAAGAAATGCCCATGTCTAATCTTCCCATGGATGAAAGAAAAAAAGGATTGTAAATGATGTTGGGCATGGGTTACAATAAGAATGCAAGTCTTGGAAAAAATATCACCGATTGATTGGAACCCATTATTGTGGAGAAACGAATGAAAAATCTTGGCCTTGGGTGTACTCCTATGAGTGTACCCATACATGGTAGAAGTCCCCCAATTAACATACTTAGGACCCCTCCTCAGCTATCGACAACCACCCTCCAATTACTTGTGTCCACAAATTGAGTCATAGATAACTTTACCTTTGACATAACCGATGTGTTTAGTAGTAGTGAGGACGAGGACACCATAACTAGCTTACCCATGATTTTTGAAGACTCCTCCCTACTTATGATTAGCACCTTGCCTTTTGAGTCAGACCACAAAACTCACGAAATAAGCTTGGTGTACCCCCAACTCACCGATTATGACCAACAAGGACCACCGATTTTGGACACATTTGAAAATAGTGAGGCACTCTTGGAATTCATGGGATTTTGAGATATAGTACCATATAGAGATCATAAGGTTGGATTTAACATCACGCTGGACACTCAAGCCTATTACAAGGAGACAATTGAATCCTTCAGTCACAAAAGTGAGAAATTGAGAATAATCTCAAGGTCCTTGAGTGAAAATCACACTGTGGCACTCTCTGACCCTAAAATAGTAAAAATAAAGGATGCATCGAATGGTGAAAACCTCTCTACGGTGCTAGAGGATGAAGGATTCAATCTTCCCATCACTTCACTTCATCAAGAAAAATCAACGGTCCTAGTAGAATAATGCAATCCTCTCAACCTGGGAACAGAGGATCTACCACACATAACCTTCTATGTTGAATCACTTCTCATGGAAGAACAAGAACTCTTAGCTACATTCCTAAAGGAAAGAAAGGTAAATTTTGCATGGACTTAAGCTGACATGCTTGGGCTTGATCCAGAGGTGGTAGTTTATTACTTGGCTATATATCCTGAAATAAAACCTATGAGACAAAAATTGAGAAAGATGCATCCCCAAATAGCCTTGCTAGTCAAAATGGAATTGCAGAATCTCTTGGATGCGGGATTCATACACCCAATTGATTATCCAGAATGGGTGTCCAAATTGGTACCTATTTCAAAGTCCACTGGGGGCATCCACATCTGCACTGATTTTAGAGACTTAAACAAAGTGTGTCCTAAGGATGACTTTCCACTACACAACATCGACATGATAGTGGATATGACGGTCGGATACAAGATGCTATCACTAATTGATGGGTTTTCAGGATATAATCAGATCATGATAGCAAAGGAGGACCAACACAAGACAATGTTCACATGTCGATGGGGAACCTACTATTTGAATATGATGCCATTTGGGCTAAAGAATGTAGGAGAAACTAATCAGAGAGCCATGACAATCATCTTTCATGACATGATTCATAAGATGGTGGAAGACTACATGGATGAAATATTGGCTAAATCAAGGAAAAGATGAGACCGCATTTCAGATTTGAGGTCCATTTTTGACACATTGGAAAAGTACAAGGTCTAACTTAACCCAAATAAGTGCGTCTTTGGAATATAATAAGGCAAGCTCCTGGGGTATATCATGTCAAGGAGAGGAATCGAGGTAGACCCCACCAAAGTCAAGGTGATCCTTGAAATGGAAGCACCCAGGACACTAAAACAACTAAGAGGTTTACAAGGAAGGCTCCAGTCTATCCGTAGATTCATAGCGCAACTGGTAGATAAAAAAATCCCATATTCTCATCTACTCCACAAGGGGGTAGCATACAAATGGGATGACAAATGTGACCAAGCATTCAAAAACATCAAGGAATACCTACTCACATTGCTAGTTCTAATGCTACCAATTCCAGGAAAACCATTGATCCTATACATATCAACAACAATGATAGCTCTCAGCGCTCTCTTAGCCCAGTTTGATGAAAACATAAGGGAAAGAGAAATATACTATATCAACAGGACCATGGTAGGACACAAGCTAAATTACACACCTATTGAGAAAGCTTGTCTATCAGTCATATTTGCAGCTCAGAAGTTTAGACACTACATGCGAGCTCATCAGATCAGGCTAATCACAAAAATAGATCTGCTCAAAAACCTAATTTCCAAAGCAACTCTCATAGGAAGGACAACTAAGTGTGTTCTGATCCTAACAGAGCATGAAATTGAATATGTAGAGTGTAAGGCTATAAAAGGACAGGAAATTGCAGATCAATTATCAGAAGCACTGATGTATGTCGATAATGCATTGGTATCAGAGTTCCTCGATGAATCCATCTTCAACAAAAATGTAGAAGACCATTGGAAAATGTACTTTGATGGATCTCACACACAACATGGGTCAGGTGCTAGAATATTCTTCATAATTCCACAAGGTGATTGCATACACAAATCTTATAAGTTGTCCTTTTCCTGCACAAACATCACCAAATATGAGGCTCTCATTATAGGATTACGAATTGCTGAATAATGGAAGATTATGGCACTCAAGGTCTATGGAGATTCATAGCTCATCATCAACCAAGTTAATGGCGAATACCAAAAAAAGGATGACAAGCTGATACCATATAAGAAACTAGTGGAGATCCTCAAAGAATCCTTTATTGATGTCACCTTTGAGCAGATACCAAGAGCTAACAACAGGGCAACAGATGCTATGGCCACAATCGGATCACTCCTGGAGATCCCACACAACATCCCAAAATAGGAATTCCTTGTAGAGAAGCTTCTCGTACCAGCATTTGAGGTACCAAAGTCTGAATTCGTGTGTGAACTCATTGGTCTCGGTGATCCTTGGTACCATGAAATCTATACCTACCTAAGAATATGAATCCTTCCCGCTGACATAACCCCAAACCTCAAAAGAGATTTTGTCAAAAAGTATTCAAATTTCATCATCCTAGGAGAAACCCTCTATCGTAGGAGCATCGAAGGGACCCTATTACATTGCCTAAATACTAACGAAGCCCTGACTACTTTAACCAAGGTACACAACAAAATTTGTGGTTCACACTCGAGCAGTATGATTTTGGCTAAGAAATTACTGAGAACATGATATTATTGGCCCATGATGGAAAGAGAGGTGCATGACTTTATCAAAAGATGTTTGCAATGTCAGTAGCATGGGGACCTCATCCATGCACTATCTCAAGAGCTTCATCCCATTGTTACACCTTGGCCCTTTTCATAGTGAAGGCTCGATCTCATCAATAAAATAACCCCCATCTCATCCAATGGCCATAAATTCACCATACCATGAAGTACTTCACAAAGTAGGTCAAAGCCATTCCCATGACCCACATAACCAAAAAACAGATATCTAAGTTGATCCTAAACTACCTCATTTTCTGATACGGTGTCCCCCAAGCCATTATCTAAGATAACGGGACATCCTTCAAAAATTAGGACGTTCATGGCTTATGTGAAAAATTCAAAATCCAACATCTCTTTTCCACTCTATATTATCCTCAAGGCAATGGCCAAGTAGAAACCACCAATAAAACCATTCTAAAAATCCTTAAGAAAACAATCAATGACGTTAGTCGTGACTAGCATCTACAGCTAAATCCTACATTATGGGTTTATCACACAAGCATTCACACACCAATAGGTGCCACCCCTTTCTCCCTAATCTATGGATTAGAAGCCATCCTCCCCATTAAGATCGAGCTCTTGACCCTAGGGATATCACTGCAAAATCTCATTATAGATGAGGAATACTGGGTCTCTCGACTAAATGAGCTAGAACTGCTGGATGAACGACGTATGGATGCCCTAAACCACTTGCAAGTCTATCAAAATTGCTTCAAATGTAGCTACAACAAGAAAATTAGGAGGCGAACCTTCCAAGTCGGTGAGCTAGTACTGAAGGAGAATCAAAAGAATGTGCCAAATCCGAATAGCAAGGGAAAATTTGAACCCAATTGGTTGGGACCTTTCATCATCACAGCAAGCTACAAGTTAGGGAAATATTAGTTATCAACATCAGAATGCGAACCTCTACAAGAGCCCATGAAAAACTCCCATCTTAAAATTTTTTATGCTTGATCTTTTAAGGGTAAAACCAAAAAATCAAAAAAATCAAAAAAATAAAAAAATATTAAAAATCCAAAAAAATAAAAAAAAAGGATTAAAAATAGTAGAAAAAAATCATCCTCTAGTGAAAACCACTTTGGTGGCACTTTGGGCAAGTACCTTGCTGAAAACCTGGAAAACAAGCGCCAAGCGTAAATAAAGCACTCTCCATACACTAGGATCTTCATGGCTTATTCTGCACAATCACTTATCCATTACATTCCATTTATCCTTCCACCATCCATCCATTTCTGTATCATAGCTTGATTTTGTGTTTGTACCATGTTCCACCCTAATACTACTTGGCACATTCCTAAGGTTAATTTGTCCTACCTTTACTGAAGTAGTCTATCGCATCACGTTGGGGGAATGTTCTTGTACCTAGATCGGATCAGATTCATGTATATTCTTGTGATCTTCCTTAAAATCAAAAATCCCAAAACATCAAAAAATCCTTCAAAAAATCCAAAAAGTCAAAATAAAATAAAATAATAGAGTCATCTTACCGAACTACACCATCTCTGAGCTTGAACGTAGGCAAGGTTGATCTTTGATCATCCCCCGAGACACCCTAGGTCAGTCCTTTAGGCGTTCGTCGCAATAATCTGGTAATTCATCACTTGTTTATATCTTCATCTTATAAATTGGTCAAGTCGTTAGTTGAACTACGTGGTCTCTACGTGTATAACGTAGGCAAGGATAATCTATTGATAAGCTCTTGAGACCCCTAGGATAGGTCTTTAAGTTAGTCTCTTGGTCATAAATCTCAAAAATCCAAAAAATTGAAAAAGCTCAAAAATCCAAAAATCAAAACAGCCTCAAAACATTCAAAAAACTCTAAAAACATCCAAATATTCAAAAAAACCCAAAATGGTGCATCCATCTTATTTCGTTTTCACTTGCAATAATCATCGCTCATAATAAATCACCGTCATTTTCATCCTTTGGCAAAGCAATCAGAAGCAAGCCTAGTAGGTTCTAAAGTGAAAGCTAAATCGTTAAAGTCTCAATTCTAGGCTAGTAAGTCAGCAAGTTAGTCAACTCGGAGTATCAATAGCTTATCATCCAATTAATCTCATCATCACCTGATCACAACATGTCCTACAATGGAAATCAACATCAAGCATCACCATATTCTAGTCTTGGCTAGCGGTACGAAGAACATTAGCTTGTTTGTTTACTTTATCTTTTTATTTTTGACTTATCTTATTTTGTGCTCACTCGAATGACCTCTCGATAATTCCTAATCAAAACAGTTTAGAGAGAAAGGAATGGGGAAAAAATCATTATATTTTTTGTCTACTATGCTTGTTGGATGTTCTTGTAATATAACTTGGTCATGCGTGCTTTGTTTGGTTTGTAGGGAAGGTGTTTTAGATATCTTGTTGACCAGATAGGAAGGTTTTCTTTTCTATATTTTGGTTTGAGATGTTTAGAATATCTGAACTGCATTCTAAATAAGGTTTTTTATGTCAGGTGTGAACAAGAGTACTCCTATTTGATTGTTGAGTCAAATTCCATCACACTAGGTGTAACACCATCCTGGTTCTTTATACCTTGATGCATTGTACCTATGTGTGTTATCAAACATAAGGAGAGTTATGATCTTTATCTCTCCCATCCTTGGATAAGAAATACATCATCATCATTCATCATCATATATAATATTTAGTCTCAACGACTCATGGACTTGTTAGACTTTTGCATCTTCTTGGATTCAAGGGTTGATGGGTGTTGCCACAATAGTGGTTTATAATTTCTAAGAGGAACTGATTTTTGCTGAAATCACATATTTTTAGAAAATATAATGATTTAAGCCTTTAAAAGTTCCATTTTAAGGATTCCAATTGAAGAGGGTTTGATCAAACCACCTTAGATCAAACCCCCTTGGATAGAACCTTGCTAGTTTTAAAGCATACCTATAAATGAGTCTCTTTTACACCTATCAAAATGCAGATAAAAACACACTTTTGATTTACCTTTTGGGGGATCAAATGAATTAATTTAAAAATTATTTCAAAGGATTATGTTAGTCCTCAGAACGAGCTATCCAATGAATATAATTTTAATATGTTTTGGTTTTATTATGTATTTGTTTTTTTAGTTTTCTTAAACATAGGTTTTTCATCAAAAATGAAGGTCTTTGTTCTGCACATGTGGAAAAATAGCAGATTATCATTTTTTTTTTTTTAAAATATGAGTGCACCAGATATTGAAGTCCTTGATCCAACAAAAAATAAATTGAATTTCGATATATACAAAAAAAGTTACACGTTATACGGTCGCGCTATGTCTAAATTGTAATTGGTTTGACTTCAAAACTTGATTAAAGAAAAAATATTAAATAAAAAACTATCTAACCAAGTGGAAGCACTAGATATCAGAGTTACAAATCTAAATTCGAAATAATTAGAGTTTTATCCTTCATGGAAAAAAAGTTATGCATTATACGGTGTGCGCCACTTTTTCAAAATGTTGTTTTTTTAAAAAAACCAGTTTTTGTGGGAGATGGAAAAAGAAGTTCAATCTGATTCCAAAAATTTTGAAAAAAATATTTTAAGAATCTACAAACAAAATGTGACAAGACTCTAGTTTGCATCATCTTCAGATTCCTCACGGTTTAGCTGCTATAGGTCCCCGAATGTTAAGATTTAGTTAAAAATAATAATTTTAGTGTCCCGTTTGGCCAAAAATTGTAAACCACTATTGTGGCATCACCTTGATCCCTCTTATTCTTCTATTCTATTTCACACTAATATAGTATCATTTCATCAAAGCATCCATCCTACACCCACACTCTCATCTTGCATAGTCATTTCATATCATCATAAGACAACATGATCTATCTCATCCAACCCACTTGCATTGCATCATCATTTAAGTTGTTTAGGATAATATAGATTTTTTATTCTGAGAATCTTACAAACATCTCATTTTCATCATCATTACCATATAGATCCATCCATACATCCATCTTGAACCTCTTTGTCATGAGATTGACCCTCAAATTGAATTTTTCACTCAATCTCTTGAGGGGGCACTGTACCAACGTACTTCTTTCTGCTAGGGCATCCGAAAAAATTAGATTTTTTTTTAATTTCAATCTTGGCAGCATCATTCTTTGAATCACTACAACAAGTACATTGCTTCAAAGAGGGGCAAAATATAGGCACATAAAATATACATGCACCTAATCTAGAATCACTAATTTCATTTCGTCCTTAAATATCCTTCTTCAAACCATTTTAATCAAATAATCTTTATTTGATTGAAATTCATCATCTTTCCTCTTTTAATTAAATCAATCTTTATTAGATAAATCAACTTTATCTAATTAAATATATCATTCTATTTAATTAAATCATATTCTTCTCTGTAATTAAATAAATCAATTTTATTTAATTAATCTCCTAAAGTTCCTTATATTTAATTAAATCTCTAATGTTCTTTATCTTCTCATTTAATTTAAATAAATCCAAATATTTAAGTTGAATGTCACAATCAACTAACCTCCACTAAAATTAATCAAATCATGATTAAAACTAATTATAATCCATGTCACATCCTCTAGATAATGCAACTTGCACAATAAATCATTTATTTTGATTTATTAAATCTCTATTTTCCCTCACAAGGAATATTCCCTCATTAACTCCATTTTTTTGACTTTCTTGTCAAAATAAATTCTCCCCCCAAATCTCTCAACCATATGTGTTTAATTCTATTTTTCAAATTTCAAACTCACCTAATAAGCATTTATAATGCACAATGACCAAAATGTGCTCACCCTTCATCCTCTCACATCTTGACAAGTGGCATGTGGCCATTGGTTGAGGATTAGTCCCACATTTATCCATTTTGCCTCTTCTTCTCTTAATCTAATCTGTAAATTCAAGGCATTCTTCCTTTATTTTCATTCACAATTTGAGCATGCTTATTATAGTCATTTGGAGTTCATTATATTGCATCTTTTGTTTATCATCATCTAGAGGCTTATCAAGGATTGGGAAAGAGATCCTTTACGTATCAAAGGTGCACCAATCCACTATGGGATAGGTATGAATATTGTTTGAACGTGCTTTAAAGTTTTCTTCTTTGGTCTTTTAGAGTTTTTTTTAGCATATTAGACATGATTCATTATCGCATAGAGATGTTGTTTTCTTTGTTTTAAATAACTAACCATGCTAAGAATGTGTTGTTGTTTTTAAGCAATTTACAGATTTCACTATCTACAATTACAATTTTCTCAATATCCTCGACATATATAGTCTTAAAGACATTAATGCTAATAGTGTTGACATCAATGACAACCACATATAAGCAATACAACCACAACATCCAAACAAAAATCTCCCCTTTTGGCATTGATGGCAACACATGATATAAAAATAGACCATCAACACAACTAACTCTTCTTCCAACAATCTCCCCTTTACGCATTGCTCTTCACACTGTTCTTCTCCCCCTTTGACATCAATGGAAAAGGTACACAAGCTCTAAACCACATATCTGAATCATCTGACTACTCCCCTTGAGTAGTAGCCACCACAACATCAATCTGGATTAAAATTTGACTATGAATGCATGGATTGATGCAAAGACTATGCATCTTAGTTATGATTAAGAGGGGTAATCACCCCTAACTTCTCTCTAAGATACTCAAAAGTATCCCTAGGAAAGAGCTTAGTAGAGATGTTTGTAATCTGTTCCTTAGTAGGCACATACTCTAGTTTGACTTCTTTATCACTCACTTTATCTCTGAAAAAGTGGTACTTGATAGATATATGCTTGGTCTTTGAATGCAACATTGAATTCTTAGAAATGTTTATAGCACTTCAATTATCAGAAAATATGGCAATAGGTTCATCATACACAACTCAGATATCTTTCAGCATCCGCTTCATCCACAATACTTGAGTGCAATTGTTTGCAGCAACAATTGTATTTTGCCTCTACAATAGACAATGAAACAACATTCTGCTTTTTACTTAACCATAAAATCAACTTTATCCCCAAGAAAAATGTGCCACCACTAGTACTTTTCCAGTCATTTACATCTCCTTCCCAATCAACATCAATAAAGTCACTTAAAGTAAGATCATCATCTATTGGATACCATAGGCCAAAATCAACCGTTCCTTTAAAGTATCTGAAAATCCTCTTCACAGCAGTCACATGAGATTCCTTAGGATCGACTTGAAATATAGCAACAATGCATACATCATTCATGTTGTTTGGTCTAGTTTGAGTTAAATAAAGCAATCCACCAATCATTGATTTGTACCTAGTTTGATTTTCCTTCGGAGAATCATCATTTTTTTTAAACTTGCATCCGATCACCATGGGTGTACCAACTGGCTTTGAATCTTTCATACCAAATTTCTTTAGCAATTCCTTCACATACTTGGACTGAGGTATAAAGATTCCTTTATCTATCTGAGTAATATGTAGTCCCAAAAATAATGTTAGTTCTCCAATCATTGACATCTCAAACCCATTCTGCATCTCATTGGAAAACTTCATGCACAAACCATCATCTTCTCCAAAAATGATATCATCAACAAAGAATTCCATAAACAAATCTTTATCATCATCAATATTGAAATACAGGTTACTATCAACAGTACCTTTGTTAAATTCAAGCTTTAGCAAGTATTTATCCAGTCTTGCATACCAAGTTCTAAGGGCTTGTTTGAGTCCATACAATGCTTTCTTCAACCGACAAACCATGTCTCCCTGATCAGTCAATTGAAATCCATCAGGTTGCTCAATATACACCTCTTCTTATAATTCACCATTTAGAAATGTTGACTTGACATCCATTTGATACACTTTGTAGTTTTTGTAGGCAGCATAAGCAAGGGGTGATCCCACAAAGCTGGTTTACAATTTTTGAGAGGAACTGATTTTTGCTGAAATCACATTTTTTTAGAAATTATACTGATTTAAGCCTTAAAAATTTCCATTTTAAGGATTCCAATTGAAGAGGGTTTGATCAAACCACCTTATGTCAAATTCCTTTGGATAGAACCTCGCTAGTTTTAAACCATACCTATAAATGACTCTCCTTTACACCTATCAAAATACTGATAAAAAATAATTTTTGATTTACCTTGTGGGGGATCAAATGAATTCATTTAAAATTTATTTAAAATGATTATGGTATTCCTTTTAACGAGCTATCCAACGAATATAATTTTAATATGTTTTGGTTTTATTATGTATTTGTTTTTTTTGTTTTATTAAAAATAAGTTTTTCATCGAAAATGAATGTCTTTGTTTTGCACATGTGGAAAAATAGTAGATTATCAAAAAAAATTGAAAAATATGAGTGCACTAGATATTGAAGTCCTTGATCCAACCAAAAAAAAAAGAATTTCGATATATACAAAAAAAATTACATGTTATACAATCGTGCTATGTCTGAATTGTAATTGGTTTGACTTCAAAACTAGATTAAAGAAAAAATATCCAATAAAAAACTACCTAACCAAATGGAAGAACTAGATATCGAAGTTACAAATATAAATTCAAAAGAATTAGAATTTTATCCTTGATGGAAAAAAAAATATGCATTATACAATGTGCGTCACTTTTTTAAAATGTTGTTTTCTGAAAAAAACCAGTTTTCATGGGAGATGGAAAAAGAAGTGCAATCTGATTCCAAGAATTTTGAAATTTTTTTTTTTTAAATCTACAAACAAAATGTGACGAGACTCTAGTTTGCATCATCTTCAAATTCCTCACGGTTTAGTCGTTATAGATGCCCGAATGTGAGGATTTAGTTAAAAGTAATAATTTCAGTGTCTAGTTTGGCCAAAAATTGTAAACCACTATTGTGGGATCACCGCAAGAAAAAATCTCATAGCTTCAATTCTAGCAACAAGAGAAATTTTTTCTTCAAATTCAATTCCTTCCATCTGAGAGTATCCTTTGCACACCAATCTTGCTTTGTTCTGATAACTTCACCTTGTTCATTCAACTTGTTTCTAAGAACCCATTTAGCTCCAATTACATTTTTGTCTTTAGGTCTAGGAACAAGAATCCATGTGTTTTATTCTTTTCAATTTGCTGCAGTTCTTCTTTCATTGCTTAAATCCAATGTTCATCTTTTCATGCTTCATAGACATTACTTTGCTCAATCTTTGAAATTAAACAATATTCTTCTGCAATTCTTCTCCTAGTCTGGATACCTTTATTCTTATCTCCTATAATCTGATTTTTTGAATGATTTAATCTCACATACCTTGGAGTCTTAGGCTATTCTTGAATTTTAGGCTCTTCTAATATCTCTTTTGTTCTTTCACTAGTCTCTCCTTCTTGATCTTCTTGATTCATCAGAATGATCTAAACTTGATTTGAAGTCCGACTCTTGTTTATACTGTCATTCTGATCATCAAAATCATATCCACAAGTTCTAGAGGGTCTAGCAATATCTTCATCAACCTTAACATTTGCACTTTCAACCATTTTCTTCAATATCTTGTTGTAGCACTGGTAGGCCTTACTCTTAGTAAAATAACCAAGAAATATTCCTTCATCACTTCTAGCATCAAACTTTCCTATATCTTCATCTCTCCTGATATAGCATTTACTCCCAAATATTTTGAAGTATTTTACACTAGGATTATGACCAAACCATAGCTAAAAGGGAGTCTTACTAGTATTACCTTTGATTTATACCTGGTTAAGGATATAAACTATAGTACTTACAACTTATCTCCAATAGACATGAGGGACATTTCCTTCCAGCATCATGGTTCTAGCAACATCTAGAAATGTCCTATTCTTCCTTTCCACAACTCCATTTTGTTGAGGGGTCTATGGTGTAGATAACTGTCTCTTTATCCCATGTTATTCATAAAAAGAGTTAAACTCACCGGAAGTAAATTCACCACCTCTAGATGATCTTAGACACTTAATCTTCAGACCTATCTCTATCTCAACCATAGCTTTAAAGATCTTGAAATTTTCTAGAGCTTCAAATTTCTCCCTTAAGAAAGTAACCCACATCATCCTAGAGTAATCATCAATAAGCAACATGAAATACTTGTAACCTTGCAAAATTCTAATTCTAGCAGGACCACACAAGTCACTATGCACAAGCTCCAATAATTCATTTGAATAATATTGTTTGCTGTGAAATGAAATTCTATTTTATTTTCCCAACTAACATTCCTCGCATATGACACTACATTATAGCCTTCCATAGTGTTTAGTTTGTTCCATAAAATCTTAGACTATCTTGTATGTCACCATCCCAGATCACCTCAAGCTGTTAAACTTCTTTCAAGGAACCTACTTTAATACCAATTGTTGGAAAGCAGCTGAGAGGGGGGAGGGGGTGAATTAGTTTTCACAAAATTTCAAACTTATTTAAACCTATTAACCTTTAATCTCAGATCTGATTATTACTAGTGAAAGAATCAATCAACAACACATGAGAGACACACATAAAACCAATATTTTTTTTCATGGAAACCCTATTAGGGGAAAAACCATGGTGGAGGTTAATCCACAAGTTATACGCTATTAAAAAAAAAAAGAAAAAAAGAAAAAGGAATGCACATGCATTCAGGCACACTTCCTAGAGCTCGCTGCTCAAAGGAAGACTAACTATCTTACATAAAATTTTCAGATTAAATACATTTAAAGAAATTGAACTAAGAAGGTAGCATCTGCTAATGCCTGAGTACAATTCTGGTTAAGCACATGAATACTTCTTCACTCTCTTCACTCTTCTTCACACTCTACTATGCTTTTGAATGATTTGAACCTTATTCACACATAGCACACACACACTTTACACCTCATAATTCTCAAATGAGAAAAAAATCACTTATATATATCTGCAACAAGAAATTACATTGCTTCATGTCGGCTTCAACAAAATAATAGAATGAATGCAAATTATCAGCCCAAAACAATAAAGATTATCAATGTGCATCCACCAAGGCCAACCGCAACATAGTAGAGACCTAAAACAATGTCCTCAAACATGAAACACCTTCAATTAATCTTCCTTGAAGATCCACAATACGCTACAAGCACTTTGTCGGTCATGAACATGAAAAACATGAACACGCAAGAGAAAATATCAGATCACAAGCACAATGATCAATGTGGATGTGAAATACAGATATAACATGATATAGAAACATACACAAACACTTCAGGACCATATGCAACACTTCAGATTACCAAAAACACATTTTTTTTTTGTGAACACCATTTCCAATAACAAAATAACTGTCAGAACACATAACATTATAACTTGCTCAAATCTCCATGTGCACCTCTGAAACTTACAGAGTAGGAACTTAATACATACGAAAACACACTCTTTAATACACAACTTATCATCATCAATATACTGAACTTTCTAGCACACTGATCTTCACTGCTTCAGAGACAACCTGTAACATATTTTATTACAATTTTGTCAATATCCTTGACATATACAGTCTTAAAGACATTAATGCTAATAGTTTTGAAATCAATGACAACCACAACATCCAACAAAGGTAAGTATTTGGATAAAATGTCGCCTTCTTTTGAGGAAAACATTGACAAGAAGAATCCAAAAGCCTTATCTTTTGAGGAAAAACTTGAGTTCCTCACCAAGGAGTGGTAGGCTATAAAAGGCTTTCATCTTCTTAGAGAATAGTAATTCCCTTGGGTTGTTGGTTTTTGGTTGGTTCTATCTTAATTTCTTTCTATTGCTAGTTTTTAGTTTTTAGTCTCCCTTCCTTTTTTCTCCTACTACCTCACCTCTTGTGAGACCCCTCTATTTTTACTTAATGGCTATTTTGTAATGGGTTTCGGCCTCTCTGAAAACCTTATGGGAGATTCAATGAGTGGGGGACTGATTTGCACCTCACTGAATACCTATGGAATTTTAATAGAAAATTGACTTTTCTCTAAGTTTGGGAAAATGGCAGAAAGAATTGTAAACATAAAATATGAAAAGTGGCGATGCGCCAACGCTTTTACAACATTTAAAAACCTCAAGTTCTCTTCTATGAATGATATAATAGACACAAAATGCCACAACCCTTCATTTTTGGGAAGAGAATGAACACCATAGGCTAGATACATGCACAATGCATTCATTCGATCTACTTGTAGGAAGTGTTCGTTAAGATCCAACCAGGCATAGAAGCTCAAAAAGTTAATAGAAAACATTCATAAGCTACATAGACTCTTCCCCTTAATACAACATAACTCAAAGAAATAATAGCCTTCAAAGAAAATAGAGAAGTCTAATGACATAGTCCACTCTCTATAGGCTATCAATTGATCATATACACTTACAATATGGAAATCAAATAATCAAACTATTCAGATTAAGCTACACACAATTTTCTATTTTGAATGAAGATATAAAGAAGGAAACAATGAAAGAGGCCATACTATGCATAGTTTCAAATATTTCTCCCAAATAGTTCGTACTTCAAATATTAAATGAACTTTAAAACAAACATCAGATTCCAATCTAACAATAGAAAATAGATATAACATGTCAGAGTGAAGAGGTGTTCTTCAAACTTTTATAAAAATACTTTCTATAACTATGGAAAACTAAAAAAAGTTTTTTCCAAAAGGGAAAACTTTAGGAACCTTTTTCTTCTATCGCTGCCTCAAATTTATAGCTGTAGGGAGAGAGAAATGTCACCTCCACCTAGAAGTAACTACTACCAAAAGTCTATACCTGATAGCTTAGAATCTGATCATAGATCTTTAATTAGGTCATCACAGTCTTAACTCATCAACTCTCAACTGCTTCATTAATATCCCTTAGATATTTTACAAGATACCCCTCCATAATTGTTCAGATCCTAGAAAACAACCTAGCAAAAAGTCTTGTTGACCAATCATGTGGCTTGGTTAAATTGACTCAACTCCTTCTCTTGAAAACCAAAATAAAGTACACTCTGAAAAAATCTGAAGAGAAAACTCATTAGCACAACTTCCTTACAATGAAGAGATGACATGTCGAGCAAGTGAGTATTCTTAGATTTGAGAAAAGCACATTTCACCGAGTTGACACATGACCCGACTTCTCTCAAAATGAAAGTGATAAGAAAAATGTGCACAACCACCATGTGGTGCATTGAATGCGTTTCAGAACCAAAAATTATTTTGCACTCGGATCCACATCAGTCGATTGGACAAAATTGTAAATGAACTTGTAGGCCTGATCTAGCTCGAGACTTCTTTAAAGGAAATAAATCCCTATCTTGCTGAAACAACTCCTAAGTGATAATAGAGATGAGAAAGAGGAAGAATATCACACTTGACATCATCTATAGTGGGTGGTGTACTTGAACCTAGGATTTCTTTAGAAGTACGAACCTTATTTCTGATTGCATTTGTAATTTTTTTGATCGATAACACATCCCCATTTAGTGAAATGAAGGGAGACAATCCAAGTCTATGCAAGAAACTGAAATCCTTCTTGATTTCATCGACCCTCTTGGCCAACACTACCTAGCGTTCCTTTCTCTTTGTTGTAACCTTGTGATAGTGGGTGAATTTGCTTGCTTTGCTAGAGTTGACCCTTTGATTTGAAATTCTTGCACTTCTCAGAGCCTCATCAATGGCCACACACAACTTTGAAATTAGATTCTGAGAATCTACTACTCAGGGGGTATACTCCTACAAAATCCAATCAGCTAGTGGGCCAACCCTTTCATTTAATTCCTGAGCATCCTTTAGGAACCACAAAGCTGGTTTGAGGATGGCGAGCACAACTATGATTCACTCCTAGTAGGTGGATACTGGCCTTTTCAGTATAGGAAGCATCGCAGATCTTTGCACAACTATTAGCTCTTTATGTAACTGAGCTTCTTTTCATTTTTCACTCTCCTCCATTTGATTCCTCTCCTTGATGACATTCGCCAGCTCAAAGCCTAGTTTTCTAATCTCTTGATCATGATCCTATAGAGTGGACTTGACTTCTTGCTTGTCATGTCTTAAATTTTCTGCTTCCGCTTGGGCCTTTTGAAAATTGTCAAAAGCTTGAGATCAGATGTTGTCCAACTCTCTCTTTATTTTTTCCTAAGCATGCTAGTGCTTTGCGTTTGACTGGAATTCAATAGTGAGCTCAACCTTTAGCCTATCGATCTCGAAATATAGTTGAAATTGTTCAACCTGGGTCTCCACAAGTGATCTTGCTGCTTTCTCCTGCTGGTCTTGAATTTTCCTTATGTTGTCTAGTTCAACATCTCAGGCTTTGATCTCTTTCTATAGCCTATTCACTTTTTCCTTTACGTTTTCTAGCTCTGCTTCATGCTTCTTCAATTTTTGATCTAGCCTCTCATAATTCGCATATACTACCCTCTAGGTGGTCTTGGCTAGATCTATCTTATCATGTGAGTGAATTTCAATCAAAGGTAGACCCATCGCCCTAATGTCATAGTCCTCCATTTGCATTTTTCCTTTAGGTTGGTATACGAGCGACTTCATGGTAGTGATCCATAGAGAATTTTGCTCTTTATTGAAATAGATTTCAATTTTCTTAGAAGTTGATAGTTTAGCATTTTTCAATAACCTTTTATGCTTCCTAGCTTGTTGAGCCTGCTTAGTTGTTTTGAAATGCTCTTGAAGATTCTGTGGGGTGTCAATGCTTTATATTGCAATGGAAGCACAAGAGGAAGACTTAAAATAGTAATAGAAGGAGAGACTTTGGATATGTGAGCATGTGGGGAGGCAAATGGGAGGGTAATCATGGAAAATGGCGGGACACCAAATTGAGATTGAGCTCGAGAAAGACTAGTTGGAGTAAAAATGGAAGTAGGAGAAATGGAATATTTTTTCCTGAATGAGGATGAACCTAGGGTAATGGGAAAAATGGATGATTTTGCTTTCTCGATAGGGGCCTTGGAAATGGTGATTAAAGAATCAACAATAGTCGAAGTGGTTGTTGCTCACTCAACAGGTGAGAGTACATCACCAGGTGTATTAAAACTATCAGGGGGCTCATTTAGGACCAAAAGCTCAGGGTCTGTGGCCAGAGGATTTTCTTCAACATATGGGGGAAAAGTAGTAACTAGAGACACATAGACATGAAGAAGAGGGGGAGCGAGACTTACCTCATCTGTGGCGATCAGAACATTTCATAGAAAAAAATTCACTTCTTCTTCTTCTCCAAATGCTACCTTGTGTGTGCAAAGGTCTTGAACTCGCCTTATCTTTGTTGGACCCAAATTGGCACCTTTCGGTCCCTTAGTGGATGATCTCCCTGAAGCTTGGCCATCATAATCTGTAGTAGACCTTCCCATCGAACTCTCTTTCCATTGCTGTAGATACTAGAATACATGGTTTTTGAGTCTTTTTTCTTTGAGCTTCTTCTTTTGTCGGACTCCTAGGATCGGGAAGGATTGTATGGAAGTTTTTCCTCTCTTATCTCATGATTGGTCTTTGGGTTGCTATTGTTAGTGTTAGCCTCTTGATCATAAATTTCCTTGAACTATTTATCATGTGGATCGAACTCTCTGAGCAATCCATTTTCTTGTCGAGACCTTTAGAAATCCATTTTCTTCCTTTCTGACCATCCCTTGTGCTTCATTTGATTGTTGAGGGTTTTATTTATCAAAAGGTTCCTTTGATACTCTACCTGTGGTGTATAGAAACTCAACCATCTTGGCTGTCTGGTCTGTATGAGAGAAAATTTAATGTATACCTCTACTCTTTCTTGAGTCGGATTCTTCTTGGACTCGACATACTCCCAAATTTCATGTTTCAAAGTGAAAAGCCTCATCGGATTACAATCCCACGTGTCATAGATATGTACTAAGCCTAGGGCCACCAACAAATTTGTAAGCTCCATTTGTGCCTCCAACTTATCTAGTGTCACCCTACTGTTGGCAATGCAAAGGAAAAGCGGATATAAATTTGTCTTGTTCCTTCGTCTACCAAAGTGTTGTCGGATAGAGTTTCTTGAATGAATGCCTTCAATGAAAAAACTCTATTTGTTACAAATCTGGGGAATCAGAAAGGTTCTCCGATAAAACCATGAAATTTGTTAAATGTGAAATCCTCTTCGAAGAAATAATCTATCAAATTCAGTGCAGTTTTTATCCATTGTAAAACTTTAGGAGAAAAATGACTCATAGGACACAACAATTCTTGAAACATTAGTCTCAAAAAATGGTTCACAAACCAATAATAATTATATGTTTTCGACAATATATCGGTCCACACAAAAACTAGTTGATATAAATCATTTACATCAAGCCTAGACACTAGAAAATGTTTCAAAGTTTTGATACAAAATCAAGTGAGCCAAGAAAGAAGAATACCTGAATTTGTACTCAGTATGGTAATTCTTCAATTGCTCCAACATTCTTTCAGCTACTATATCAACAAAGTCATAATATCTCTTCCCTCTTTCCTATTTGAGTATTAGGGCAAAGCTCATCTAAAAGGGATGAAACTCCTCGCCATTATCAAAACTGAAAACCCAAGCCAACATCGAGAAAATATCCTATGTGTTTCTCTTAAACTTGCTATGTGCAAGAGGAAAAACAAAATGACCTCTCGACGACCTTTCTTTCGTCTCTCTCATAGAAACTTTCGCTCTAGTTTACTTCTTCCTAGAGGATCTTCATATTTTCCTCAACAAATGGATCAACACCCCTATTGGTAGGGATACACAACATAACCCATATGACTTTGGTAGAAATTGTGACCTTAATCCTGTTGCACACAATGGTTCTAGTTTCTCTGTTGAATATTTTGGCACATGCATCCACTAATTCTGGGCACGGGTGTACGACAAGTGACATGAACTATAGAAAACCATAATTCTAGAGCCAAGAGGAAAAAATATTAGATGCACCATGATCTAACTTTCTTCGAAATGCCCCCTCCCTAAGACCCTTAGGGTATTTCACCAATTTTGGATCAAAAACATTGTCAACAACATCTTGCACCGCCTCTCTAGGAACACTTTTATCTACCTACAACCTCCTGATTTTTTTGAAAAGTCACTCCTCAAGCACTGGGGCATTGATGAATGAGTTTTTCCCAAAGACATTAGCAAAACCACACCTTCTAGATGAAGCTTCATCCCTTCTAACATTTTTCGATGGCTCCACCATGGCTACTTTGAGAAGTTGCAGAGAGTTTCTTTACTGAGAACGACCACTTTCCTTTTGCTACTTTAGAAAAATCTATCTTTTAGTGTAGTTAATTCCTATAGAACGTACATGTAAGTAAGGCTATGTCATTACCATTGCTCCATTAAATTCTACCAACAAGGTGATACATGTGGGTTTGAGATTCGTGTCCCTCGAGAATGCCAAAAACTATGTGTGGAGGAAATTAGTACATTCTCTTTGCCGCCTTTCTTTAAAAATAAGCTTGTTGTCTTGGGGAGAGTGCCTTTAGTTATGAAAATCATGTTTAGGTGATGCAAGGTACCTTTGAAAAGATGCACTCATTTAATGTTTTAAGTTTTAGCACGTTAATCCATATCTTTTCACATAAGTGAGCTAACTGATGCTGATGATGGCAAAGGACACATGTCAATGATCAACTTATGTGAGCATTTACTCCCAATGCCCAAATTTAATTTTTTGGACCTTATGTCAAATTCTCCATATGGTTTATCCCCTATCCTCTGGTTCCTTGATATTTTTCCCATTGTTGTCTAGCCAAAAATAGACTTTCCATTGTTTGGGCTTCCTGGCACCTCTATGCCACCTTAATGCAATATTCATTCAAAAGTAAGCCTTTTAAGTTTATCCAGCCTTTTTTCTATCTCCATTCCATCCTTTACTCTGCTCATTTTAGCTGTCTGTTGGCCTAGGCACTCCTATTCATTTGCTTCCACAAAAGCCACAATACACCTTCACTGAGGAGATCATTGCTAACAAAATTAAGCACCTAGTGAAGAGGTGTGATCGCCTTGGGGTAATTGCATTTCGTTGGGTCATCGGCTAGGACTTTATCAAGGACAAAAACTAGATGAGAAGTAATTACAATGTCATATCTCACTTTTTTGCCTCCCTCTTGGACCTGAACATCGCCAAACACTAGATAGTGGACTTCTGCCACTGAATGTTTGACACCTCTCTACTGGAAGGGCTTGGAGAAATTTTGTAAGTTGCTATTCTAAATGTCAGCATTACCAGTGTAACAGACCTTTGTAGGCACATTGATTATGGGATGGACATTCCCTGGTTACCCTTTTTGATCGAATTTCACACTATAGACCTTGGAATTCACCGCTCGATGTCTCTTCTTGTGGCCACTTACTTCTTGTGAGAGTATGGCATTGAGCATGTTCCTCGGCTAGAATTTAGGAATCACTTCGAGTTTTTAGCGTACAACTATGGAGACTAGAGGCTGAAGTCCATGCCCCATGTGTTGTTGTGTCCCCTGTTTTTCTCTCAAAGAAGAAGAAGAAGAAGAAGAAGAAAAACCAACTATGGGCAACCTACCCACATTAAAATTTTGCTCTAGGACTCTTTTTGGGTTTTTTCGAGAGAGCTTCAAGTTAAAATTTGAGCCTCGAGCTATATCACACTTGTAAAATCTTGATGAATATATATATATATATATAACATAATAATTTCTATTTCTTTTGTGTTTCTTGTTTCCCTTTTGGTTTATTCTTAAAACTAAAACATATTTACAAAAAATTTACATATGCTACAATTATAATTTTTTAAAAGAATAGCTTACTTTAATGGAACAATTTCAGATAAATATCATTCACCAGTATATCTAAAGTCTTTCCCTCCATATCTTCTAGTTCGTACACATTCTTTTCTTTGCACACACTAATTCGAAAGGGTCCCTTCCATAGTGCTTCAAATTTGGTATGGTTCCCTAGTTTTGTAGTGTGCTCGTCATACTTTAGCTCTAGGTTTCCTTCCTATAAATATGGGTCAGATGTATTCTTATCAAAACACCACTTGATCATTTGTTGGTGACCAATCATGGCTCTAATGGCCTTTTATTTATGTAAAGTGGGGAGTTCCATGGAAATACGCAACACTACCTCTTTCCCATATACTAATGCATAGGGAGATGCCTTCAAAATCTACTTTGGGGTAATCCGATCCACCCACAAAGAAGCTCTCAGGTGTTTGTACTAGTCTCTTTGTCTGTCAGACCCAATGCAATTGATTAACCTAATTAGGTTTTTATTAGTTGACTTCGCTAACCCATTTCCTTGTGGGTAGAAGTTTGATAATGTCTTGAAGTAGATCCCATTATTGATAGAAAAATTTGACATCCTCGAACCCACAAAGGCTCCAGTATTATTGGATATGATAGTTTTTGGTGAACCAAGTCTAGTCACCAACTCTTCAAGGAAATTGACAATCTCGCCCTCTACAACATTTTTGAGGGCAATGGCCTCTGTCCACCTTATGAAGTAATCAATCACTATAAGGACCCATTTGTGGCCAACACTGGAGATAGGATTTATCATTATGAAAAAATACAAACCCCATTGAGCAAAATGTTCCTCGATTATGATTGGACTTAAGGGAAAAACATATTTTTTTTCTTTTGCCAACAAAGAATTGACACTAAGTGCATTTTTGCACCAAATGGTATTCTTCAAAAAGCCTCGAGGGCGAATAATATCTTCCTCACATGATTCTCAAGGTGGTAGTCTTTGCGGAAAAGTGTCCACCCTGAAGATTGCTATGGAATTCCTTAAGAACCCTTTTGGTTTGGTGCTTATCTAAACATCAAAGCAAGACACCATCATAATTCCTTTTAAATAAAGTCCCTTCAATTAATATATACCTAATTCCCTACAGTCAGTAGTATCACCTTTTGTGGACTGAAAAGTTGGTCGGGTAGTACCCCCTTTACGTATATTGTATTCGATCTACCACCTAGGAGTTTTCAAACTCAAATTAATTTGAGTAGACTTGATCAATCTCCTTTTTAGCTTCGAAACTTGATTCCTATGCAAGGTACTCATAGAGAGCTCTTCCTCAAACTAGCTTAGTTGGTATGATGTCCACATCATACTCTAGGATCTTGGTGATCCAATTAGCCGTCTTCTTAGTTATTTCTCCTTCAGTAATATATTCCCATACACTAGGATGAGCAACCAGGATGGTTATTTTATTGGTCGACACTAAGTGTTAAAACTTATTAAGGCTCTTCACAATGGAAAAATAATGCTTTTCTACAGACTTATATCTAGTTTTACAACCCTTGAGGGTTCTTGAGTGAAATGCAATCAGATGCTCCATGTTCCTCTCTTTATCCTTTTGAGTGAGCACATAAGCTATGCTATCTTGACCACTGTATACATAAAGTAGGAAATATTTGGAAAAGTATGGGTTAGCCAACATCAGAGCAATGGAGATAGCTATATTTATCTACTCAAAAGTTTCTTTACCCTTAGGGGTCCACTTAAACATCAATTTCTTGTTGAGCATCAATGTGATAGGTCTTGTGATGCCCGCAAAGTCTTAAATGAACCAACTAACAAAGTTAATCTTCCCTAAGAAAGATTGCAACCCTTTCTAATTCACTAGTAGAGGTAATTACATTATAGATCTCACTCTTTCAGGGTCTATTACAATTCCCTCCTTGGATACTGAACCGCCAAAAATGTATCTCTAACCTAGGGCAAAAGGATTCTCCTTACTAGGCCCTTAGGGTTTTTCACCCTAGGAGCACTTGGTGAGAGAATAACACTATTGCCGCTAGGTGGATACAAGGGTTTTTGGTGGTTGCATTCAAAGGGGGAAGGATGATTGATGAAGGTTGTGATAAGTGTGTAGAATGTGTGGCTTAAAAACTTAAAGTAAAATGATACTAATCTAAATGTATGTAGTGTAAATAAAACAAAACAAAACTGATGCAAAGCTACTCTAAAATGATCTAAATGTATATATTCTAGAAAATAACAGAGTGACACAAAAGGTGTGTACCTAGAAAAGTGATGTTGGAGATGAATGGTACTAGAACCCTCTGGAAAAATGTCTGAAAATAGCAAGACACTTAAGCCAAGTGGGCTGACCTAGTCCTCCAACTGAGAAACTTTACCAAAACAGGTTTTGAGGAAATGGGTGCCCAAAAATATAGAAACCCTTTTCTGAGTTTAGCATAGGGACAAGGTCGCCAATAGGGGTGACATAGTCCTCTTGTGGATTTTTGAGGAATTAGGGCTTAATTCTATGGGTCTTGATTGATGTTTCCCTTTTCTACAACAATCCATGACAGAAACTCCCTAAAGTGACCTGTAGCTTGTCTACTTGCTCCTTCTAGGGTTTGAGGCTTGGATGTGACTTGAGGAGAATATGTGTACTTCCTTCAACACTTTGTACTTCACCAAATATGCATAAAAACCTACAAACACATGCAAAGACCAAGAGAATGTTGGGGTTAGGAAATAGGGGTTTTCCTAAGTCAAACCCCTTTGTAGGTGATTAAACCCAAATGAGTTGAATTCAAAGGAATGTAAGATTGAAAGATGAACTTAATGGAAATGATTACAAAACCTTTATTGTTGATGGTCTACAACATGCAAGAGCATCTCCAATGGAGATAGCTTGTGAAACCCTAATGCTTATTTTTCTTGCTTTGGAAGACTTGGATGCTTGAGTGCTTGTGGAGACTCATAGTGAAAAAATGAGCTCAAGAGAGGCAAAATGGAGGTGAAAACCCTTATTTTTACATGTAAAACCCTAATGTTTTTGAAATGCAACATGATAGGCTAACCCTAGGGTTTAGGAGGCAAGATTCTCATTAAATTTTCTTTATAATTTAAAATTTATGCCTAAAGGGACTAGGTCGCCCAAAGTGGCGACCTAGTCCACTTGGGAAAATTTAAGTGGAGTTCAGGAATTAATTTGTGTTTAATGAAGTTAATTAGCTTTTCCTCGCAAAACACACTTAGGTCGGGACTAGAAGTACATAAAGGGGACAAATAAGCATAGAAAAAGGGTTACTTTAGGGGTGATAAGCCTAGATAAGTGTGAAAATGCATCACAACACTTTTTCATAAGGCTTAGGAAGGTGTAAAAAGGTATAATTTAGGTGAATTATGTTGAAAGGGTTTTAGAAAAGTGAGCAAATGCGTTACAACACTTCACAACACCTTAGTAAAAAATCGTTAGGTTATTGTTGAGTTGCAAGCTTACAAGATTGAATCAAGGTAAAACAAGACCAAAATCCAATGGAAACAGCCAAAATGGGTGAAAAAGTGCCAAGGTATACACTTTTTGGCAACACATTTATCCCCCACTTTAGTGAGAGTATGAACTTACTTGAAACTCACACTAAAGTAGTTGAATTGTTTGTGTCGAGCGAGATCTAATGCACTCATGCTAGTAAGTTGAGATGACTCATGATGAAGAGGGATGATCAGGCCCCTGGGATCAAGATATGATGGCCAACTAAGCATAAGTATAACAGATCACACAAGGAGTGATGTGAAAAATTTGGATCAAGCTTCGACCATTTTTCCATCTAGTTATGGATCAGATCTAGGTTGTTTTTCCAAAAGGAAAATATGTACTCAATTTGGGCCAATGAGACTTTCGGTTGTCTACCAGGTGAGAATGCCAAAATGTGGTGAGATACATACACACAATTGGTATGCACTCACACACAAAAGGTGGATATGGGGAAATTCTTGCCACTAGTTGGGCTTCCCACTCAACCATACCAAATTTATACCTCCTGATAACTTTGATAAGGTGGCACAAAAGATAGGAGTGTGGTTCATGAGACAAGTAAAGCCTTGGATGATTAGAACCCATGAACAAGTGCAAGATGGCACCATAGTCAAGCAAATTGTGTTAACCAAGGTGGCCATGTATGCACAAGTGAGAAAGTGCAACATGCAAAATACAAAAGTGAAAAGTGCAAAAAAATTAAAGTGTTTGAAGGAGTCTTGTTTAGTTCATATGAGGTCTTTGACTTAGGGAACATTTCATTTAATGTCTCCAAGAGAGGACCTATCAAAGGATAGAAGATTGGAAACTTAGGAGATGCAATGTGTCACATTAGGCCACTAAGAGGAATATAATATGCTATGATAAGTCACACTTATGAAGGAAATTACACCGAATTTCATCCACAAAGTGATAAATGCATCATGTGAAGTGACAAGTTTGTCCTAAGAAGCATAGACAAAGAGAGAGAAAATGCAAGAATAAAATAGAATAGTGCCAATGTATGCCCCCACTATAAAGGGGTTGCTACACACCATTTTGTGAGAAATTGCTTTAAAGTAGAGAAAGGAAAAATGAAAAAGGGACATGAGAACCTACTAGAAAATCCCAATGTCAAGCAATAGGTATCTAAGAAAGGCTGTGTCATTCAAAAAAGAAGAAAGCAAGAGAAAAGGGGGATATGCCCCCAAAATGAAAAACACCAAACACATAAGGGATCTATGGATTTGGGGTCAGTATGTTTGTTGCTGCAATGTTTGTTTTAGAGAGTGTGTAACTATCATCATTACCCCAAATATATAGAACTGGAAGGACACAAAGAGAGTGAAAGAAAATGAAAAATAAAGAGTCATTTTTGGGTCAATTGGAAGAGATGTAGGGTGTCTCAACGCTTTGCATCGTCCCCAAAAAGGACAATAGAAAGAAAAAGAAAAAACAAAAACACAAAAGTGGCTTGGTTTTGAGTCAACATGAAGGAGACATTGTGGTCTCAATGCCTTGCATCATCCTCAAATGAAGGGAAAAAGATAAAAGAAAAGAGCATCATTTGGGTCAACATGAAGGAGACATTGCAGTCTCAATGCCTTGCATCATCCCCAAATGAAATGAAAAAAGGAAACAAAAAGAAAAAGAGATTCATTTGGCTCAACATGAAGGAGAAATTGTGGTCTCAATGCCTTGCATCATCCCCAAATGAAGGGAAAAAGACAAAGGAAAAAAGAAAAGTGAAAAAGGCATGCACGACACATAGAAGAAGGGAGATACATATAGAAGAATGTCACAAAGAGTAAGGAAACATAAAAAAAAGGGAATACACGATACACAAACAACCACAAGACTAGTAAGGCAATTTTAAGTCAGTCGTGAAGCAATTCATCCACCTCCCTATCTTGGCGGGGAAAAGTGGGAGATGAACAACAAAGCTAAGGGACAAAGACAATGGCATTACTAGGAAAAAGCTAGCAACCTCTTTCCCCCACTGAGTGCAAGGCAGGAGGGAGCTGAGGTAGGTGATGAGAAGGGTATGTTCTACAACTATTACATGAATGGGTACACGATAGTATACTAGGGTTCAATAGGGTAGCACTCAGAACCGATGAAGTGATACTTACTCAGTATCTCTCACAGATGGCGACATTCATCACTTCTATGCCCAAGAACATGATGATAAGCACAATATGGTGTGTTAGAATCCTTAGGATGAATTACCAAATTATTATGATGAGTAAGGTGATGAGTCCTTTGTTTAAGAGGATGTATAATTGCCTCTCACATTCAGGTGATGGATGGAGAGGAAACATAAGTTTTTGTAATTTATATGGCCTCTTGCAGCGGTTGGATTCTCCAACTTCAAAAGAGGGTATGGGAGCAAGGGGTTCCTGAAATGACCAGATGTGTGGCATTGTTGTTAGGGGGATGGTGGATTTTCATTAGGAAGGAGAATATCCAAGTCAAGAGGGGAATCAAATATTATCGTGCCATCGTTGCGGAGCTTAAGGAACTCTCTAGGATGCACCCGAGGATGAGGGGGATCATGATAACTAATGCCCACATGGTGTTCATGAAGTTACAATTGGTCATAGTATTTGTGAATCTCATGTTCATTTGTGAGATCACCACCTTATTTGCTTAAAATGGTAAACCCTTTTCCATATGTTTGTTGAAGGTTAATAGGAGGGTGTGTGACTAGGTTATGGTAAAAGGGTTGAGGAGGAACTTGGTAAGAGGAACTAGGCTCCCCTTGAGTAGGTAGTCTAGAGCCATTGTGTACTTCTGGGTGAAGGTAAGCAAATGAGTCTAGAGGTGATATGTTAGGCACCATAGGTTGATTCATAGAGGAGTAAAAAGAAGAATTTGCTTCAAGGTTATCAAGGCACTCATTAAGGAAACAATACATGCTAGCATCATCATCTCCAATGATGTCTACTTTCGTAGGAGGACATTCATTGGGAGTTGGCTGAGAAAGAGTGGGTTCAAGGTCATTAGGATAAGTGGAAAAGGTGCAGCTTGACATATCCATTAAGGATTTGAGGGCGGTCCATAACTTCTTGAAAGACATGGCCATGATGAGGGTTAAGTAAATGACGGTAAATGGACCAAAATAGCCAATCTAGATATGGAAACAGAAAGACAATTACAAAAACTAGGAGTGTAGACAATGTGCTAAAAATGACAAAAACTATTATGTAAATTGTGCAAGAGGACTAGGTCGCCCAGTGTGGTGACATAGTACCAATAGTGCTATTCTAAAAATATTTCTATATTTTTAGCTAATTTTTATGCTTTTTCTAATATTGAAATGCAAACAGAAATTGGAAATGCTAATTTTTACGCCTTTTTTGCTAAAATGCAAAGCAATGTGCAATTCTATCATGAATGTTCACTAAATGCACTTTTTTTTCACTAACCCTAAGATGCAAACAATGCAACACTTCAATGTAATGCAAGCTATCTCTAAGATAAAATGCAAAAATTAGAAAGCTAGCTAATGGTCTATGGTCAGGTTCACCAAAATGAACCACTAAAAATGTATCTCTGAACTAGGGCAAAATGATTCTCCTTACTAGGCCCTTAGGGTTTTTCACCCTAGGAGCAGTTGGTGAGAGAATGACACTATTTCCTCTATGTGGATAGAAGGGTTTTTTGCAGTTGCATTCAAAGGGGGAAGGATGATTGATGAAGGTTGTTATAAGTGTGTGTAATGTGTGGCTTAAAAACTTAAAGTAAAATTATACTAATCTAAATGTATGTAGTGTAAATACAACAAAACAAAAATGATGCAAAGCTACTCTAAAATGACCTAAATGTATATATTCTGGAAAATAATAGAGGGGGACAGAAGGTGTGTACCTAGAAAAGTGATGTTGCAGATGAATGGTCCCAAAATCCTTTGGATTTTTTTTGAAAATAGCAGGACACTTATGCCAAGTGGGATGACCTAGTCCTCCAACCGGGAAACTTTTCCAAAATAGGTTTCAGGGAAATGGGTGCCCAAAAATATAGAAACCCTTTTTCAAGCTTAGCATAGGGACAAGGTCACCAATAGGGGTGACCTAGTCCTCTTGTGGATTTTTGAGGAATTAGGGCTTGATTATGTGGGTCTCAGTTGATGTTTCCCCTTTCTACAACAATCCATGAAAAAAACTCTTGAAAGTGACATGTAGCTTGTCTTGTTGCTCCTTCTAGGATTTGAGGCTTGGATGTGACTTGAGGAGAATGTTTGTACTTCCTTCAACACTTTTTACTTCACCAAATCTGCATAAAAACCTACAAACACATGCAAAGACAAAGAGAATGTTGGGGTTAGGAAATAGGGGATTGCCTAAGTCAAACTCCTTTGTAGGTGATTAAAACAAAATGAGATGAAATCAAAGGAATGCAAGATTAAAAGATGAACTTAATGGAAATTCTTACCAAACCTTTGTTGTTGATGGTCTGCAACATGCAAGAGAAGCTCCAATGGAGATAGCTTGTGAAACCCTAATGCTTGTTTTTCTTACTTTGGAAGACTTGGATGCTAGAGTGCTTGTGGAGACTCAGAGTGAAAAAATGAGCTCAGGAGAGAAAAATGAGAGCAAGAGAGGAAAAAGGAGGTTAAAACCCTTATTTGTACATGTAAAACCCTAATTTTCCCAAAATGCAACATGATAGGATGACCTTAGGGTTTAGGAGGCAAGATTCCCGTTAAATTTTATTTAAAATTTGAAATTTTTTCCTAAAGGGACTAGGTCACCCAAAGTGGGAACCTAGTCCACTTGGGAAAATTTAAGTGGTGGTCGAGAATTAATTTGTGTTTAATGAATTTAATTATCTTTTCCTCCTGAAACACACTTAGGTTGGGACTAAAATTACATACAGGGGACAAATTAACATAGAAAAAGGGGTTACTTTAGGGGTGATAAGCCTAGATAAGTGTGAAAATGAATCACAACAGTTTACAATACTTTGTCAATAGGCTTAGGAAGGTGCAAAAAGGTATAATTTAGGTGAATTATGTTGAAAGGGTTTTAGAAAAATGAGGAAATGTGTTACAACACTTCACAACACCTTAGTAAAACACCATTAGGTTATTGTTGAGTTGCAACCTTATAAGACTGAATCAAGGTAAAACAAGACCAAAATCTAATGGAAAAGGCCAAAATGGGTGAAAACGTGCCAAGGTATACACTTTTTGGTGACATAGATACTACAAAACCAAGTAGCTTACCTTGAGGTACTCCGAAGAGACATTTTTTGGGATTTAAAGAAATCATGAACTTTTGAAACTTTTGGAAAACCCGTTCTAGATGATCAAAATGATCAACTTTTGATTTTGAAAAGAATTTCAGGTCATCCAGATAAAGTAGAATGATCAAATTGATCAATCCTCTAAAAGAAATTTCCATTGCTTGTTGAAAAGTTGCACTAGCATTTAAGAGTCCAAAGGGCATTTTTGTATATGCGAACGTTCCTCACTTAGTGGTAAACGTTAATTTATGTTGATCACCTTCCCTAATATAAACTTGGTTGTACCCTAAAAAACCATCAAGTAATGAAAACATCTCTAATCTAGCCATGGTCTGCAAGATCTACTCCATTGACGACAAACAATAGTGGTTTTTCAATGAAGCTTTATTGAGATCTCAAAAATTAACACAAAGCCTAATGTCACCATTTTTCTTCCAAACCGGTACCAAATTAGACACCCAGGTTGCATGCTTAATCAGGTAAATGATTTAGGACTCAATCAATTTGGTGAGCTCCTGCACCATCATTGCCTCATCTTTTGGGTTGATCGGCCTTTGCTTCTGTCAAATGATCTTTGATCCTTTTGCTAGGTCAATGGTATGCTAAATTATGCCAAGATCATATCCTCTAATATCATCATAGGTCCAAGCTATAACTCTATTTTATCTAGAACACAGATCCCTTAACCTTTCTTTATCTTCCCATGAAACATTCCTTTCAAATTTTAGCTTTTTGTCATTTTTGACATTGAGCTTCTCATAATCCTTTTCATCCACGATAAAAATTTGCTTGTCATTCCTTACATCTTCACAATCAAAGAGATTTTCGAAGGAAATTAAGCCTCGATGGAGCTTATTTCCTTTTTGCTGAATAACCTACCCTTTAGAAGGTTGGACTCTTGTTTGTGAATAGTCAGAAATTCCTTCTAACTTCTAAATGAAGGTGGTGAGCTGAGAATCATCTTCAAACACTTGCTAGTTCTAATCATTAATGGGGATTGATGGTTGGATGATGATCTATACTGAATTTTTCTTTGTTGTCGAATTGGGAATAGGTTCAAATTGTGACCCAATTGAAGCCATTTGATCAGCTACATTGTTTTGGGATCAGGGAATGACTTGGACATTGAAATATTCAAAGCCTTCTATCAAATCCCATATCTGATGTCTATATGACTTCATTCTTGTATTTTTTGTAGCCACTTACCCATGGAGCTATCTCATAATCAACTTGGAATCTTTGAATGCTTGCAAGCCATTTGCGCCTATTCACTTGATGAGAATCAAACCATGGATCAAGTCTTCATATTCTACATCATTATTAGAGCATGAGAATTGAAAATGATAGGCCTTAAGGGTCTTTGATCATGTAGGGGATAATAATCGAACCCATGATCCAAAACTCGCTTTACATGTAGCACCATCAACGTATAAGGACCACAAACAGTTATATGTTGGATCATCATATTCCTCCTAATCCTTCATCAATTTTATATAGATCAGATCATCATCAAATATTACATTCGTACCTAGTCCTGTGGCATGGAAATTTCCGAATGGGTTAGAGTCGATGAACTGGTTGAGGAGAACCTCTTCTTCGGGAGTCCGATCACTTGTGTCTTCTTCATTCTCCAATATCTTGAACCACAAAATATGGAGGTGTGGGTGCTTTGTGTGGAGATAAAAGAGTGGATCCTCTACAACATCCTAGGGTTTCATCTAGAAGGAAGAGGGTTTTCTTTCACCTCTAGAGGCACCCTTATTTTGTGATTCGGTTAAAAAAGGGTTTTTAGTGATTGGAACCCTAAAGGGGTGTAAGATGTGTGCAACTGTAATGAAATATGTTATAGAAATGCAACTACTTAACCTAAACAAATCTATTTTATGCTACTGGAAAAAACATTAGGTAATGCATACAAATGAAAACAATAAGAGTAAACTAATCTAACAGAACAAAAACGTGCACCTGGAAACCGAAGAGGGTTGGAACTAAGATTGTGGAAGTCATTGGAAAACTAGAAAATCAGGGTTTTGAGATGTCTGGGATACTTACGCCCAAAGGGGTGACCTAGTCCCTTTTAAGGAAATCTTCTCCAAGAGCCATTTCTGCCAAAAGGGTCCCCAAGTCTCAAACTTTCAGTGCCAGAAAGCCTCAATGGGACTAGGTCACCATTATGGGTGACCAAGTCCCTTTTTTCTTTTCTAAAAAAATGAAAGTGGACTCAAGTGCTTTAGGTCTGTGTTCTACTTCTCCGTGGGGATCTTGTCCAAAAATTACAAAATAACCTGCAAAATAGAATGTATTTGTGTTTCTAATGTGGGGTTTGCCTTGGTCAAACTGCTAGTTGGTATTCAAACTTGAAATGAAATGGAAATTTACATAAACCCTAGCCCTAAGTGTTTCTAGAACTAGGGAAACCTAAAACAAAGAAAAACCCTATTCTATTATGCTAGAATAAGATGTAAGTAATAGATTTGAAATGATGCAAGACTCTAAACCCTAGAAATCCTACAACATTGCAAATGAAAACAACAAGGAATGCAAATGGGATGCAAACCTCAAATCTATAAATAGTTGAAGGTAAAAGATGGAGGCACTTTGAAATCAGTATTTAGGAATGATTTGGTGGCTAGTTGCACCTACTCAACCTAGATTTCTCCATGGATCTCCATAGGCATCTATCTTCAACCTTGTCAATGTGTGACCTTGAATTTAAAGTGAGCTTCCAAGACCTGCAAAAACCCTAGTTTGTTGTCTCAAAGCTTCAACTTTTATTGTGTGTGAGATGAATCTTCTTCAGGAAGATGTTTGGATTTCATTCTTGGAGTTGAGTGTGAAAGGTGAGCAAGAGAGAGTGAAAAATGAGCTAGAAGAGTTGGAAAAATGACCTAAAAATAAGTATATATAGGAAACATGACCTAATTGTTAGGAATTTTGACCTAAGAAGCTGACACCCATCGAGGATTATAGGTTAATTATTTATTTTTCCACTTAAAACTTGAAAAATCCACAAAAAGGACTAGGTCAGCCAAGTGAGGGATTTTTAAGTGGGGACTATGATTTTTAAATAGTTATGATGCATTTTGTTAGGGATTGAATGACCCCTTGGGTGTATCAGGCCTCTAAGTCCAAAATTAACAACCTTAGGGGCCTATAAATGTTGTTTTAGGGTGAAAATTGGTGAGATAGGACTTAAATAAGACAAAAATGGGCACAAAATTGTCCTTTTCTTCAAAGGTATGCAATTTTTGGTGACACATTTAGCCCCCACTTTAGCGTCCATATGAATCTATGTGCATATGTAAGATAAAGGACTCTAAAATAAACAATGCACCTTCATTTTTATAAAAGGATACTCATTTAAAATGTGGGAGAATGAAGCCCCCAGTGTAGCTATTTGCAAAACCACAATGTTAGGAACCACATCTTGCAACAAAAATTCATTAGAATTCTTGGAAATCCTTGTATCTAATCCCTAGTTATCAAATTTGAGGGTATATGTATGACTCCCTTGATTCCGCTTGCTTTACAGAGGTGGAATCAAGGTAGTTGTCTAACCACATCGAATAAGGGAACACATATCAGAGGGAATTTCCAAGTACCATGCCTCATGGAGATAGGTGAGTGATGATGTAGGGCGTGGAAACATGTTTCAAACTCAAAAAATGACATCAAAACCAGAGTTCACTAGCACCCAAAATGTTGATTTTAATAAAAAAGCACACTAAAAGATAAATAAAGTTAAAAGGTACAAATTTGCACATGTGTGTAAAAGTGAGTGAATTAAAAATAAAATGAAAAAGAGTAACATTCACTTAATTTTATCATTTACCTTTTGCAATTTTGGAGAGTGACAAGGAGACAGTGACAGCATGTCGAGCACACGTAGCTTTACTGCCGCGAGATTGGATGTTTTGCGCAACTAGGTGGCGAGTGACATCAACCAGTACGAGGTTGGTTGATTCTGGAACCTGTTATTTTGTGATTTTTCAATTATAGGATGAATTTTTAGCTTATTTAGAGTATATTAGGATCCTGGAAAAAAAAGTTTGCAAAGTGTCCCCTTTTTTTTGTAAAGTGTCCCTTTTGTTTGCAATGTGTCATGTTTCTTCGTAAAGTGTCCCGTTTCTTTGTGAAGTGTATTAAAATTGAGGAAATTAGATGATTTAGATAGAAAATTGTGAGATATTGCATAGGTACCGACACGATCTCAACAACGATTATGCGAGAGACAATTGAGTTTCCTCATAGACCTGGCACCAACCCTATCACCAACAAAGATGAAGAACCTACAGGAGGTGGGGATCTACTAGGCCTACCTGATGCCACCAATGAGATATCACTATGCAATGTTGATGGCGCTATGCGAGAGGTGGAATACATATACCTGCACATTTCACTTGCCCCTAGGAGAGATGACGATCACACTAGAGGATTTCCAACGCATTCTCCAAGTTCCTATTCGGGGAGAGCGTGTATGGCTATAGAGGGGACAATCCTTCTTGGAGTAGGAGGAAGATATGCAATACTACTTAGAGGGTCTTGTACATGATGACAGGGTAGCCGAGCAGATAGATCTATCAATGCTACTATATTCACGAGCACCCATGGTGAGGCAGATCATGATGCACATAGTAGAAATGGTCCTATTTTCAGATGGGTGAGAAACACATATGGAGGGAAACTGGTACACTTGATACAAGGCATGGCAGAGCATCAGACAGTATATTCTTGGGGCCGATGCATTCTAGCACATGTGTATTATGACCTTAGGCAGTTCATGTTTTGAGAGCTAGACAACATGGTACACTGCACGCTTCTACAGGTATGGTGCTTAGAGCACATCACATGCACATGACCAGTGGGCTTCCCATGTTTGACAGTAATGGTCTATTCGTGGGTGTTCAAGTATCCATTATGATGATTATGGTAGTACAACAATCTTCACTTTTGGAGAGTGAGATTCAACTAACTAGATCAAGAGTATATCCTATGGAGGCGATACCATCTTGTCCTTTAGTGGACTGATTACACCAGATAGCTCAAGAGATTATAGATGACCAAGTTTTTAGTAGGTTGGAACGATCACATAGTGCATCCATTCTACTATGATTGGGTCATGAAGTAGTTCAGACAAGTACAACCATCGCCATAGGCACAAGCATCATTCAGGACATATGTCCAAAGTGCACGA
Source organism: Sequoiadendron giganteum (assembly GCA_007115665.2). Classification (NCBI taxonomy): domain Eukaryota; kingdom Viridiplantae; phylum Streptophyta; class Pinopsida; order Cupressales; family Cupressaceae; genus Sequoiadendron; species Sequoiadendron giganteum. The sequence continues at coordinate 757,160,638 of CM021102.1, read as the reverse complement.
AGGCGAAGAGACATAACGTGATTCACACTGGATGATGTCATCGAGAGTGATTCAAACTATTCAGATGATGACCAGCCACTAGTGGATGGTGATGATGATGTCGGGGCTACATGGGACCATGAGGAGTGGTGGAGGGCCTCATGACTAGAGCCAATTTTTTATGCTGATGAGCCACTAGGAGAGGCCCAGTCAATACCAAATCAGGGAGAGGAGAGCGAGAGAGAGGACAAGGCCAAGGAGACATGGTAGAGGGATTCAAACATTTTTATAGATATTATTGATGAGGATTGTGATGAGGATGCAGACCCAAACTATGAAGGGTAGGAGGGAGAGGATGAGTAGGATGAGGAGGACCAGGATGAGGAGGAGGAGGAGGGGGAGAGAGGAGATGAGCCACCTCTGAGTGAGGATGATGATGTCACAATTGAGGAATGAGATGAGTAGGGAGAGCTCTCAACTATTCATAGGAATAGATCCTAGATAGGAGCAACAACAGGTGCCAACACTCACTACTGAGGGGAGGCGATTACATCATACATGCCCCCTGCACAAGATGAGGTGGAAATTCCACCCTCTACTAGAGATATAGGTGATGACATTTAATGTTGGTTAATGTATTTTATTTTTGATTTAATGCATATATATGTATATGATGATGTGTTACTGATGAGACTTTTATTTGATTTTTCAGGGCTAGTGGAGGGTTGGTGAGAGTTCCTGCAGCAAGAATCCACAAAGATACTGCCAACATCCTTCAACGAAGAGGACATGGATACTGACTACATGCCCCCACACATCATGGAGCGTGAGCCAGAGACCTTGAGACCCTTTGCGAGATTGTGGGTAGCCTATGAGGGCCTAAGGAGTCAGGTTCACCGAGTGAGAGATGCACCACAAGGACAACTGTCATGGCCTCTAGCAGAGGTGGAGAGATTAGAGAGAGAGTTGTCACATGTGCAAGCAGAGAGAGACCAGATAGCAGGTGAGAACCAATTGGAACTCACACAGATGGGAGGATTAGAGTTTGCAATCAGAGTTAGTGGATCCTAGTCATGATCATGCATGACCCTCTCCTGATGCCCTACTACTAATAGAACATGAGTACCAGATCCTGAGGGATCTAGTAATCACAGTCCGTAGTGACACTGTGTATTATGATGATACGTATAAAAGACTTTTGATATATATATGAATTTTTATTTTTGATGATATAATTTAATTGTGTGGATGTTAAATGACATTGTGATTAATTAAATAGTTTAGTATTTGTTTAATAGAAACATGGTCTAACAGAATGTATGTGATGCAATTACAAAAAAATTAGAATGTATGGTTAGATTTAAACATTTAAGATTAATATGTTAGGCACTTATGATTATAAATAACATAACACAAAAAAGGGGAAAGATGTTGAATAGTATGAAATCTAAAGTATTTATAAAAAATGAAATAAATAATCGCTTTAGTGTTCCGGACACAAACGTGATGATGTGTCGAGAACAAAGCAATGAGACAACCCATAGGATAAAATCCAAAAGCTGTAATCAACACTAGTTTATAAATCATACTATTCAAGAGGGGATTAGGCGTAATACCGATGCAAATGCATGACATTAATGGGATCACGAAGGGGAGTACCATCACGCTCGGTTAAGGTATAGGCACTAGATCCATAATTGGAGTTGATTACATAGGGACCAAGCCAATTAGGACTGAATTTACCTTTGTTGGCGGAATCGGCGATGGTATTACGTTGGTTTTCATATAAAACCAAATCACCCTTGTTAAAGTTTCAAGGGATGACACTTACATCCTGTTTGCATTGCAACTGTTTAGCGTAAGCTTGAAGGTGCTCAAGAGTATTGATGTGTTGTTCATCAAGCATTTCAAGTTGGTGTAGACATTGTTTCACATAAGTGTCATTATCAATGAGGCTTTGGAGAGAAATTCGTAACATGGGAATTTATAGCTCCAAAGGGAGAATAGCTTCAGTACTGTAAACAAGGTTAAAATGAGTATTTCCCGTAGAGGAATGAATGCTTGTGCAATACACCCATAATGCATATTGCAATTGCATATATGCCAATATTTTTTGTTTTGATTGACATTCTTCCTAGGGATTTTCTCCAAGATCTTATTTGTACTTTCGGCTTGACCATTAGACTAAGGGTAGTAAGGTGTGGAGAAACAATGTTGGATATGGAAGGTGTCAAGGAACTTCTTCACCTCAATGTTCTTGAAGGGAGTACCATTATGTGTGGCTAACATGAAAGGGAGACCAAAGCGAGTGATGATGTGTTCCAATATGAAATGACATATCACTTCAACGGTTGTGGAGAGAAGGGAAATAGCTTCAACCCATTTGGTGAAATAATCAGTAGCAGTGATAATGAACGTATGTCCAACAGAAGAGGGTGGGGAGATTTTTCCAATGAGGTCCAAACCCCACTCAAAGAATGACCAAATAGGTATTTGGGAATGAATTTTTTAAGCAGGTGCGTGAATCATATGACTATGTTCCTGACATTGATGACATTGCTTAACATATGCATAACAATCTTTTTCCATATTTTTCCAATAATATCCCATACGTAAGATTTTTTACTCCAAGGTCTTTCCTCCAAAATGTCCTCTACAAGTACTAGAATGGGCTTGTTCGAGAGCAATATGGGATTTAGCATCCTTGAGAAATCATAGAAGGATTCCATTGAAGGATCTTTGGTACAATGTGGCTGCAAGGATGATATACCTAGTGGCTAACTCTTTTAATTGTTGATGGGTATTTTTAGTGGTGGGTTCGAGAATGGTGCCATATTTTAAATAATTGTAGATGGCATCGTACCATTCACATGGATTATCAAAAAAAATGGGAAAGATATTAGGAGGTTGATCACTGATGGAGGGTTTTAGGATGGGATGGATGGTGAAGACTATCTTTTCAGAAGGGTCAACAGGAGAGACAAGAGAGGTTGCACTCACCATTGCATCCACATGGCGATTATCTTTTTGAGGGATATTATCAATGGTAAAGGAGTCAATCTAGTCTAATAGATTAAGAACAAGCTCCTTATATTGGGAGAGTTTATCATGTTTAGTTTGATAGAGACTATTAATTTTTTTAATGATTAATTGCGAGTCACCATAGATCTTAATATTCTTAACCTTTAAGATGAGCAATGCTTAACCTAGCAAGTAGAGCTTCATTCTCAGTTGTATTATTTGTACATAGGAATTTGAGATGGTAGGATAAGGGAATAGGCTTACCAACAAGTGGAATTAAAATAATTCCAACACCAGAGCCTGTTCGACACTTGGATCCATCAAAGTACAACTCCCATGTAGGAATTTCTATACTAAACACATTCTCATCACGAAAAGAATCATTGGTGGGTAACACTAATCAGGAAGGAGCATTAACTAAATGGTCAGTTAAGGCTTGACCCTTGATTTCTTTTTGATCAATAAACTTAAGGTCAAACTCAATTAACAACATGAACCATTTAGCCAGATGTCTTGACAGATCGGTTTTAGTAGAAATATAGTATAAAGGGTCAAACTTTGTCATCACATGTACTTCAGAATTTAGTAAGTAATGTTACAACTTACTAGTAGCGAATACAAGGGTGAGACATTTTTTTTCAATGGTAGAGTAACAAGTCTCATAATCAAGGAGAATGAAAATAATATAATAGACAGGATGATCTTTACCTTTGGAATCCTTTTGAGCCAACAATGTCGCAAGAGCATGAGCAGAAGCAGCGATATAGAGGATGAAAAGCTGATTGGCTATGGCGGGCTAGAAAATAGGGGGAGTTATGAGGTAATCTTTCAAATTTTTAAAGGCTTGTTTACAGTCCTCATTCCAATCGAAGGTAACATCCTTTTTAAGAAGATGAGTAAAGGGTAACGTACGATCGGATAAGCAAGCAACGAAATGATGAATGGATTGTATTTGTCCTTGCAACATACATATTTCGTAAATTTTACAAGGAGGTGGCATATTTATGATAGCATCAATTTTCTTTGTATCCACCTCAATACCTCTATGCGATATGATAAACCCTAAAAGTTTACCACTATCTACTCCAAAGACACACTATTTAGGATTTAGGTGCATGTTGTATTTGTGCATACGATCAAAGATTTGATGAAGGATATGCACATTATCTTGGTGGGTTAAGGATTTGGCAAGGATGCCATCAACATAGTCTTCTAAGATTTTGTGAATATAATCATGGAATATTAAGGTCATCGCTCGTTGGTAAGTAGTGCTAGCATTCTTTAAGCCAAAGGGCATCATAACCCAAAAAAATGTACCCCAAGCAGACGTAAAAACCATCTTGTATTGATCTTGTAGGTTAATAAAGATTTGGTTATACCCAAAAAATCAATCCATAAAGGATAACAAAACATGTCCAACAGTGGCATCCATGATTATATCGATGTTAGGTAGAGGAAAGTCATATTTTAAAGAGGCCTTATTTAGATCTCTAAAATCTATACATATCCTAACATGATTATTGGGTTTGGCCACCATGACAATGTTGGAAATCCAAGGAGAATAATCAATGGAGTGAATAAAACCTACGTCAAGGAGTTTTTCGAGTTCTCCTTTAACATGCAAGGCAACCTTGGGATTCATTTTTCGAATCTTCTAGCGAACAAGTTTAGCATTCTCAACAAGGACAATGTTATGGGTGACTATCTGGGGATCTATTCTTGGCATGTCCAAATATTTCCAAGCAAATAACTCAGGAAAGGTATGAAGAAAGTACAAGATCTTCCTATTCTTCATCATCTAGGAACTTCCCAATTTTAATGATTTTGTCTTTGTCATCGATGTCCATTGGGACATCAAGGGTATCTCCTAAAGGGAGTGCATTAGATTTGGGAGCATCAGGATCATATGGTTCCAAGCTAGGATGGGGTTCATTAATAGAACCAACGGTGGAATCCGAACTCAACATAGCATAAGAGGCATGCCTCTTGGAGTGAGGAGTATCTGAAGCACCTAAGAGATGTTTTAAATCATCCTCATCATGAACATAGGTGAAGAAGGGAGTATCCACATCAATAAATTCGGGGTGTTTAAGCATAAGGGTGGTTCTTGATGTACATGATATAGTATTGATGTTGAGAAAGGGTCGTTTATTAGCTTTTGTAGCTGTAGAAAAGGAAAACCCGAGATCGGTTTTGGTTCCTTGCGTATTAGGTTCAATGGGGACATAGATACCTTGTTCATGCTTGACACACCCTTGACCCTTGTAACCCAATTTCTTGAGAAGATCATAACCACGTCCATAAATTCTCTCCATTTCTTGTGGGTTAGGGGGTTAATAATCTATCTCATCAAAATTTGTTGTATATGTGGTATTTTCCTCCAAAAGAGATGAGGTAGTTATGGGAAATGGGTTTTCCTCTTGTTGGGTGGAGAGAATAGTAGATTGATCATTTTGAGTGTCCTCTTTGCATGTGAGACTACACTCACCCATAAAGGAAGGAGTAAACTCTAAAGAGCCTCAATCATCACCAAGTAAATTAAACTTGGTTTTATCTTCAAGCTGATCTTTCTTGGATGGGGCAATGTTAGAGGTAGGAATGAGGGTATGAAGAGGATTTGAGTGGCCCTTTTCGAGTTGAAAATAACTCTTAGGTTCAAGATCAATGTCAATTTGATAAAATTTGTCATTATAAACATATTTCATTGTGCGATGAAGGGTCGAGGGTATCGCTTGCATCTCATGAATCCATGGTCATCCTAAGAGGAGATTATAGGAAAGATCATAAGGCATAACATGGATAGGAGTCTGCAACATAACCATTCCAACGGTAATAGGTAAGGTGACGACACCAATAGGTTGTTTGGTAGTATTATTGAATCCTCTAATGGATAAGGAATCAGATTGGATTTGTGATCGGTCCACATGTAACCTATTGAGAAGCTTCACACTGCACACGTTTAGTGCAGAGCCATTATCAATGAAGGTTATTTTGATACCTATCCAATCATACTGAGCTATGATCATAAATGCCTCATTCTGTCGATGTAACTCTAATGGTGGAAGCTCATGTTGATAGAAAGTAATAACCACATTGGATGTATTCATGTCATGTAGGAGAGTTGCCACATCATTAGTGTTCATACCAAAAGGGACCACTATCTATTGTAAGGTTATTTGAAGCATGGAGTGATAGGGGAATTTTGAAGGAGATCCCAAAGGGATATTTTGGCGGGAGTGTTTTTAAGTTGTTCAACCAAATCATACTCCCTAAGTTGCGAGTTATAATGAGGAGTTGTGGGTAAGATGGGGTTGGGTAGCGGTAAGGAAGTAGAGGGAGGTGGTTGTTGGGGCTGTGAGTTATTACAGGTATAACGAGTGTGGGCAATGGTATCATTCTTGGGAGGGTAAAGGGTAAAATCTGGTTGGGGTGAGGTTGGAGGTTTAGGGAAAGGTGGGTAGAGAACAAATTGGGGCTGGATGAACTTGACACCTTCTGTGTTAGTTGGGGTATCACAACAAACCGTAGTGGATGAATTAGGGGAGATGAAGTCTTGGGGGACATCATCTAACATACCCATATCATCACAACTAAAGGGTTTGGAAGAAAAGGGAGGGGAATTTGTAACTACATCATCACCAATATTAGTGGATGAAGTGAGTGAGAGGAAGATTTGAAGAGCTTCATCTAACTGATCAAAATCGTCACAACTAAAAGATTTTGATGATATAGTGTTCCTATAGTGAACAAGTGTGTGCATTATATTATGTGAGTTATCTATGTTTTCAGGTGTATGTGTCATTGAATCTTCTTTGAAAGAGCTATGAACTAAAGAAGAAAGGGAAACATGTAATGCTTTAATACTACTTAAAAATTTCATTTTAAGCTAGAAATAAGCATATAACAGAGAAAATCAAAACTGAAATCTAGCATTTAACAGAAAGAAACAAAGAGTGCAGAAACTAGAGAATAGATTCATAAAATACTAATGCAAAATGCCTACTGGGACTAGGTCGCCCAGGTGGGCGACTTAGTCTTGGTATGTGTTTTTTTGAGTTTTTAAGGTGTTTTCTAATGGAAAACGCAATTTTCTAGAAATTAACATGCAGTGATATAATATATATGTGAAATTTCTGTATTAGGCTAAGAAATAAATGGCAACTATGATTCTTTTTCACTAATGCAGAATGAAAAACCCTAGGATGCTTGTTTACACAATGTAACATTCAATGCAATGCTAAATAAAGACATCCTACTATGTAATGCAAAGAAAATTAGAAGGATGGAAGGTGTTGAACCGGGTGTAAGATGTGTACAATTGATAAGAAATATTTTATAGAAATGTAACTAATTAACCTAAACTAATCTATCTTATGCTACTGGAAATACCATTATGTAATGCATACAAATGAATATAATAAGAGTAAACTAATGTAATAGAACATAAAAGTGCACCTCGAAATCGAAGAGGGCTGGAACTGAGTTTGTAGAAGTCACTGTAAAAATGAAAATTCAGGGTTTTGAGCTGTCTAGGACACTTACGCCCAGAGGGACGACCTAGTCCTTTTTCAGGAAATTTGTTTTGGGAGCCATTTCTGCCAAAAGGGTCCCTGAATCTCAAACTTTTAGTGCCGAAAAGCCTCAATGGGACTAGGTCGCCATTATGGGCGACCTAGTCCCTTTTTAATTTTCTAGAAAATTGAAAGTGGACTCAGGTGCCTTAGGTTTGTGTTCTGCTTCTCTGCGGGAATCCTATCCAAAACCTACAAAATAACCTACAAAACAAAATGTATTTGTATTTCTAATGTAGGGTTTGCCTTGGTCAAACCCCTAGTTGGTATTCAAACTTGAAATGAAATGGAAATCTACATAAACCCTAGCCCTAAGTGTGTCTAGAACTAGGAAAATGTGAAACAAAGAAAAACCTTATTTTATTGTGCTAGAATAAGATGTATGTAATAGATTTGAAATGATGCAAGACTCTAAACCCTAGAAATCCTACAACATTGCAAATGAAAACAAGGAATACAAATGGGATGCAAACCTCAAGTCTACAAATGAGTTGAAGGTAGAAGATGGAGGCACTTTGAAATCAGTCTTTAGGAATGATTTGGTGGCTAGTTGCACCTCCTCAACCTAGATTTCTCCATGGATCTCCATAGGAATCTATCTTCAACCTTGTCAATGTGTGATCTTGAATGTAAAGTGAGCTTCCAAGACCTGCAAAATCCCTAGTTTTCTCTCTCAAAGCTTCAACTTTTGTTGTGTGTGAGATGAATCTTCTTGAGGAAGATGTTTGGCACTTGATTCTTGGAGTTGAGTGTGAAAGGTGAGTAAGAGAGAGTGAAAAATGAGCTAGAAGAGTTGGAAAAATGACCTAAAAGCAAGTATATATAAGCAACATGACCTAATTTTTTGGAATTTTGACCTAAAAAAGCTGACACCCATCAAGGATTATTGGTTAATTATTGATTTTTCCGCTTAAATCTTGAAAAATCCACAAAAACGACTAGGTCACCAACTTGGGCAACCTAGTCCCACTAAGGGATTTTAAAGTGGGAACTGTGATTTTTAAATAGTTTTGATGTGTTTTGTCAGGGATTGAATGATCCCTTGGGTGTATCAGGCCTCTAAGTCCCTAATTAATAACCTTAGGGGCCTATAAATATTGTTTTAGGGTGAAAATTGGTGAGATAGGACTTAAAGTGGGATAAAAATGGGCACAAAATTGTCCTTTTCTTCATAGGTATGAAATTTTTGGTGACACACATCTCTATGCAATATCCTTCATGTATTGAAAAGGAGGTATGTGTTGCTTCAAAACAAAGGATTGCATTGTTTGCTATATTTTTTGGGTGAAATGATTCATACAAGATCTTCATTTTCACCTTGTGCTCGGTTCTCAATATCAGATGAGACCAGTCTAGTGCCAAGTATCTGCCAAGCTTTATAGTGAAATATTTGGAAAGGTCCATATCTCGAAGACTGAAGGGATGTCTATCACCACTACTTCTTGTGAGACTGTCTGGCTTGAGCATGAAAAGAGGGTTAAAGACATATCTTTTATTCGACCAATAGTCAAAACCTTCTTCCCATCCAATTGCATAATTCCCTTCTCAAGGGGTCATACTTAAGCATGAAGGAATCTACCACTTGCTTTAGCATGACCATTGTACTGGCTCTTGAATCAATCATATTATTGTGTAAAATTTCATCTCCCACAATTAATGTTAAAAAGAAAGGCATGGGCTTCAAATTACTTACCTCTTTCTCTTTTGCACCACCCATGCCATTTGTATAAGTTGTAGCTTTTAGAGCTTGAGGGTCTGACCCAGGTCCTTTATCTTTACTTTGATTTCATGGTGAAGCTACATCTATTTGTGGTCTTTGTTCCTCATTTTTCAATACTTCCCAAAGTAATGTCTTTTGCTCAAGAATATATATAACATCCCATAGGGACATGTTGGCAGGTGCCTTCTTTAGCTGCTCCACCATGTTGTTTTTTTGACTGGCAGAACCTTTGGCCTAAATGGAAAAATCTCCCTCAGCTTTGGAGGAAAAAAATTCATCGTGAATGGGTTTGAAATCTTATCTGACTCCTTTGTGGGCAACGATGGAATCTATTGTTGTTGAGTGGGTTGAATAGTCGATTGCGAGTGCTATTTTTCCTTTGGTAGTGGTTGGTGTGGCTGAGGATGAGGTAAAGCTTGTCGAATGTACTCTCCCATGAGCCTTCTCTTGGATCTTGTATTATAGTCTGACTGCACCTAGAGAGCACTAGTCATCAGATCTTCATTTGTGAATACCGCATCTTCTTCCTCCATCCATGAAAATAGTGCTTGATTAGGCACAATATCCAACTCTTTCTCTATGGACATCCCTTGCATTTTCACCCTAAAGTTAGAAATTTTCATTTCAGAGGACTCATATCCTTCTGCATTTGAAAGCGTGCCTTTTTTTATTTGCTCTGATATGTTTTGTTACATATTTAACCTTGGGAAATTTTGGGGCATATGACCATCGTTGCATGGGAAGCACCACACATTTTCATCTTCTGTCAGGTTGTTTTGGCCTAGGATTAACTCTTTTCTCTAGTTGTTTTTGATTGTCTACAACAACATGGTGACTGGAACTATTTGGTTTGCAAACACCGCTTGTTGACCTCCCTGATTCAAGGGTCCTTGGTATGTTTTTTTCTAATAGGATGGCCTTCCTCCCTGATAAGTCTGAGTAGTTTACTTTGGAGGGGCTACTTTTTGCCACTTGATGAGAACTAACTCATTAGAAAAGGACCACATGAGGCTCTTCATATCATTGATGTCCACTGCTATAGAGGAAGAACCCGATGTGCTTGGCTACATGGTTGGGTACATATAAATGGACTATGGTGGAGCTGAAGTCTTCACTTTCATCGTAGATGTGATTAGAGAAGCTTCCTCTCAAGGTCCACCTAGTTCTTTTGCAAATATAGGCATCAGAGGTCATGGTGGAAGTTTCCCCGCATCAATTAAACTATTCTTTGCATGTACCACCAACTTGCATGCATCAAGTTAGGTATCTCCTCCCATATAGGTTATCATAACCATGATGTCCAAATTGAAATCCTTTAGGTAGAACATGAACACCATCGCAACTTGAGGTCAAGTATTCGCTAGGATTCTCTGCCAAGCTTTGTGAAACTAGATGTTGAAGTCACTCATGGCCTCTTGTGGAGATCTTTTGATGGTGATTAATAGATGTAATAAAGAAGAATGATCTCCTTTCTCTAAAAAGTGTTCAAAATTTTTTTCTCCTAGTTGATCCCATGAGCTGATAGAACTGAAAGTCAAAGATCGATACCAATCTTGAGTCTTCCCTTTAAAGGAGTCTGCCAACAGTCTCATAGCAATATTTTTTTCCACTATATTATGAACTCTACATACCTCCGCTATGTCCTGGAGGTGTTCAGGAGGGGTTTTGAAGTCCTCTCCAAATAATTTTGGAATAGCCTTGAGTGCATTAATAGGTATGGCATGCTAGACATCTGGGGGGAGTAGGTGGCTGCCACAGACTACCACTATCCAAGGTTACAAAATTTCTAGGAGTAGGAGGGGGTACGTGAGTGATGGAGAAAAGATTCCTATGAATCAGATAGACTAGTATTCTTATTTTTAAATTTTGGCCTCCAGGCAGAGTGGATAAGGCTCTAAACTCTAGGCTCTTACTCCTTTCTCTACTACTTCTTATAGGTGATACAAAACCTATAAATATTTTTCTCCTAGGTACCGAAGAGGATAACTGGGAATATTGGAAATGGCCTTTTGAAGATGCTCTTGTTTGGACTCTGGGAATGAAACTTATAGTTTCTTTCCTTGGCCCGATTTAAAAATATTTCAAACTTCTAATAGGACGTTCAAAAAACTTGTGTTCCACTAGGTGTGCCAAACAAAGAACTATTGGTCATCAAAGCTCGAGCCTCTCTGATAGCCTTATGGAAAATTCAGCAACTGGGGGACTAATTTTTACTTCACTGAATACTCGAGGAGGATTTTTATGGAAATTTGACTCTTCTCTTTAAGTTTGGGGAAAAGGTAGAAATAAATGTAAACATAAAACATGAAAAGTGGTGATGCACCAATACTTTTACAACATTTCAAAGCCTCAAGTTCTCTTCTATGAATGATATAATGGAAATAAAACACCACAAAACTTCATTTTTGGGAAGAGAATGAATAGCAAAGGCTAGATACAATCACAGTGCACTCATTCGATCTACCCATAGGAAGTGTTCTTTAAGATTTGACCAAACATAGAAGTTCCAAAAGTTGACAAAAAACATTCGAAAGCTACATAGACTCTTCCCCTTAATACAACATAACTCGAAGAAATAATAACCTTCAAAGAAAACAAAGAAGTCCAATGACATAGTGCACTCTTTATAGGCTATCACTTAATCATATACACTTACAACATGGAAATAAAATAATCAAACTATTCAGATTAAGCTAGACACAGTGTTATATTCTAAACAAAGATATAAAGAAGGAAACATTGACAGAGGTCATACCATGCACAATTTCAAATATTTCTCCCAAATAGTTCATACTTCAAATATTAAATGAAATTTCAAATAAATATTAGATTCTAATCCAATAATAGTTAGAATTAGAACAAATGTAACATGCCAGAGTGAAGCAGTGTTCTACAAAATTTAATAAAAATACTTCCTATAACTATGGAAAACTAAAGAACTTCTTTCCAAAATGGAAAACTTCAGGAACCCTTTTCCTGTGTCGTCGCCTCAAATTTATAGCTATAAGGAGAGAGAAATTCTGCCTCCACCCATAAGTAATTATTGCCAGATGTCTCCACCTGATAGCTTAGAATCCGATCATAGATCTTTAATTAGGTCATGACAATCTTCACTCATCAACTCTCAACTGCTACATTAATATCCCTTAGATATTTTAGCAAGATTTCCCTCCATAATTGCACAGATCCTAGAAAATAGTCTGGAAAAAAGTCTTATTGACCAATCATGTGGCTTGGCAGCACCGACTCAACTCCTTCTCTTGAAAACCAAAATAAAGTACACTCTAACAAACTCCAAAGAGAAAACTCATTGACATAGCTTCCTTTCTGTGAAGAGATGACATGTCGAGTGGGTGGGTATTCTCATATTTGTGAAAAGAATTTTTGAGAAACCTTCTGCCTATCTGACACATGACCCGACTTCTCCCGAAAGAAAAGCGATAAGCAAAACATGCACAACCACCACATGGTGCATTGCACACCTTTCAGAACCAAAAATTCTTTTGCACATGGATCCTCCCGAAGCCAAAAGTAAAATTTGAAAAAGCAAAAGATTAATATAAAAAAATTCTTCACAAAACAAAAAAAAGTATAAGAGTTGGGAAGTGAGGGCATAAAAACTTAAATTTCTTTTAGAAAATAATGATAAAAAAAATGTGTGCAAAATACTTATCAGCTCTATTGCTAGAACTAAAAATGGAATCAATTGTATGAATCTCCTACAAAATAAGGCTATAGTAGTTAGGGGTAATTATTTTCCCCTATTGCATGCTTAAGAGTTTTTCTCCAACTAATCTACAAATTTTCATAATTTCTCGCCTTTGAATTATAAATTTACTGCCACTTGGTAAATGATCATGTTTACTCTAGAAGCCTCTAATACCTGGGTTAAAGAATGGGAATAAGAGGGAATGATTGTGATGTGTTGGATAAAATCTCAGTCAATCCTCTAGGCGATAAACACATTGATTTGGAAAGAGGTGTGTGTGTATAACAATGATGAAAATTGTTAGAAGATTAATCTTTACTTGGTAAAGGTTATTCTTTAATTGTAATTATTTATTAACATATAGGAATATTTCAAAGGAATCTCTACAAGTCTTATGTCTTTTTGTCTTCTCACACATGTGTGAGGATGACTCATATATTTTTTAATTCCATTATTAAAGAATATTTGTAGCCACCTCCTCAAGAGGTTCTTGACACATTGCACAAACATAGATGGATGGTGGCATTCATTGAGTTGAGAATTACATTCTAGTTCTAACTCCACTTCTCACCTCTATTTATTGAGGTTCCTCTCCTCTCATTCTTCATTCAAGCAAGCAAGCTTAAGGATTAAGTTCTCTCTCTTTGTGTATCATTCTTAGGCATTTTTCCTCCATTCATAATATTGGGGTTTTTACAAGGGTTTTTTCCCTTATCAATTTCTTGTGTCTCCTTTGAATTTGGTGGTGCCTTTTTTGGCTTCTCTATTTCTTGGTAATCTTTCCTTCAAACGATGCTCATTAGTTATTACTTTCCATTGCTCATTTATTTTTCCTTTCATGGTATGAGAGCTTTGGTATTACAAATCTTGTGATACATTGTTGAAGGTTTACCAAGTTTTAAAGGCACACCATTGGAGACACTCTAGAGAGGAGAATAGCTAAAAGTTTAATCTTGTTTTTTCTCTAATAATATTTTTCTAACCCTTATACAAGATTTTTTAATCTAAAGATTTTTAAGTATTTTTTGTTTTCAAATTTCAAAGAAATATAATTTGCATGCATATTTAAATTTATGCAATTTCTAGAAACCCTTAAATAAAGGGTTATAGTTCAATTTTAAAAAAAATCCATTGTTTTTGCATGTTATAATATGCATCATAATATTTAAATTCAAATTTATTTTAGTGTAATTTTCCAAAACATATCAAAAAATTCAATTTTTTTGGGGGGATCTAACCCTAATTTTAGCTCAGTTTAAAAAAATCATGGTAGATATTCTCATCAAAGCTCTTGGTAAAGATAAAATTATCTTTCATTGTAAAAGTATAGGATTACAACCCATTGAAGGGTTTGATGTAAACTCCTCAAGTAAAGCTTAAGGGGGGATATTAGAAGATTAATCTTTACTCGGTAAAGGTTATTCTTTAATTGTAATTATTTATTAACTTGTAGGAATATTCCAAAGGAATCCATACAAGTCTTTTGTCTTTTGGTCTTCTCACACATGTATGAGGATGATTCATTTTATTTTTTTATTCCTTTATTAAGGAATATTTGTAGCCACCTCCTTAAGAGGTTCTTGAAACATTGCACAAACATAGATGAATGGTGACATTAATTGAGTTGGGAGTTACATTTTTATTATAACTCCACTTCTCACCTCTATTTATTGAGGTGTCTCTCATCTCATTCTTCATTTAAGCAAGCAAGCTTAAGAATTAAGTGCTCTCTCTCTCTCTCTTTGTATCATTCTTAGGCATTTTTCTTCCATTCATAATATTGGGGTTTTTTCTTGTTTTTTTCCCTTATCAAATTCTTGTGTCTCCTTTGCATTTGGTGGTTCTTTGTTTGGATTCTCTATTTCTTGGTAATCTCTTTCCTTCAAACAATTCTCATTAGTTAGTACTTTTTATTGCTCATTTATTTTTCCTTTCAAAAATAATATGCTATATGAGGGGAATTCAATACAAGTGGTGTTAGCTTTGGGTGGATTCAATGGGATATTAAAGGTTCACAAATTCAACCAATATGATACTATGAATCTATTTTAGGTTTTTTCCTTCATTCTGTTATAGGTGAGGACTTACTTCCTTCCATTCTTGGGGTCCTCCTTTATTGTGAGGAAACCTCTAATTTTATTTATAACACTATGGAAGTTATCTAGGAGGCTTATTTTCTAAGGGTTAAGCATTTGGTATATTCAAGAGTACTTAATTTTTTGAAGAAAAATTCTACTTTTCCCTTGAAGGATATGATTGTGTCATAGTTATACTCTTATAGGTGGCATTTTCTCTCCTAAAAAATTGAAAATGACTTAGCAACTAGGAATATCTACCAAGTCTTGTAGATGGGCCTTTAAGAAGATTTCTCCCTGGTGCTAAAAAGTGCTCTTTCATCCCTCTATACTTTGATTGAATTGTTCCTAGAAGGTAGAATCACGGTGCTCTTCAAAGCTCTTCATCTTCTATATCAACATGTACTTGGAAGATTTGTTTCAACTACCAATTCTACCCTTTCTATTCCATCTCTAGCCAAACCTACATGTACCTCAATTAACCCATCCCCACATATTTTGGTTATCCATGACTCCTCCAAAGATAGTAATTAATTAGGATATCATTTTTTGCATGCTAATACCTACAACTCGTTAGTTAGAAGTTTATTTAGGCATATTGTAAGGGCCTTTCAATTTTATAATTTAGAATTGTTTCACTCAATGAGGCTACTATAAATTCTAGTTATTCTAACTATTAATATTATTATATATAGGTTTTCTCCATCTTATAAAAATAATGCATAATGATCATAGCTCAAAATTTAATCACTTAGCTTAGAATTCATAATGGAAGGGTTTTAATCATAAATATAGAAATTTGGTTTGTTTACAAAATAGAAAACAAGGTACCTAAATTATATTTTGAACTATATAAATTGTAGGTCTGTGGGGAAAAGCATTGATGTACTATGCTTCAACACGAAGTTTAATGTCTTTTTTTCTCACCTTAGCAATTTATTTGAGTGGATTTTTGAGGTTTGAAAATTCTTGCTAAAAGAATATATTGATATCTTTGCATGTGAATGGAAAAGTTATATTATATATTTATGGTATTACAATATATTAATACTTATATTAAATCTAAGCCATTATTTAGGGAGGAATATATTTTATACCTTAAACCTTGGCTTCCATCCTATGATCATCTTTAGGGTTTCCCCCCTAGGTACTATAATTATTTTGGTACAACATCCTTATTTTCTATTGTAATATTGGTGCTAATATTGTTATTAGACTATTGGAAATTCCATGGCTAAATTATTGGATATTGATCAAGAAATTATAGAACATTCTCATACAAATTATACCCATATTTGTGTTGAAATGGATTTAGATAAATGATTGCATAAATAAATAATTTTGAAAAATGAAAATAGATATTAGTGTAAAAATTATATTATGTGAATACTATTTTTGAATATATATACCTTTTCTTAACCCTAACATGCCACATTATTTAAACTAATCATCTTAAGAGCATATTGAAAATCCAAAATTTAAAATGAGATAGTTTTTACTCTTTCAATAGTTTTTATTTCAAGAAATACTAGCCCATTATTTCTTACATGAAAACAAATTCATTTCCCACTATTATTTCCCTCAAAGTAAATACTTCTCAAACATGGAATAGTGTGAAAGTAAGTCATACAAAATTAAATTTACATATTTCTAAATTGATTCTCTATGACATAAGTAATAAATGTATATAAATAAATATAGTTCAATTTAGATTAATTAAATATGTTAGGGATTGATAAATTAGATAAGTTTTTTTATAATTTTAGAACAATGAATAAGAAGATAAAGATACCTAGTTTAATGGTTAATGAGTAATATTAAATAAAGAGATCCTAAAATCTATTTGATCAATGTCTTTTTATTATAATTTTTTTTAGCATTTATGTTAGATTTATGATACGTGTTAGAAGACAAGCTTGAATTTAGGAGACAAAGTCATGACCATAGATCTGCACTTTGATTTTGGACTCATCCATCTAATGAATAATATTTTGTTCAATTTTTTTACGTGAGATTATAATTTTCTTTACTCTTCTCTAAATATTTGAAGATCTAGTGGTATTTAGAAACACCTAGAACATTTTAAAATCATCAAAATGAAGCAAGTTCTCCTTGATCAAGTTCTAGAAAATGAGCAAGGATAATAGAAAAAAATAAAGTGCCCTAGAATATAATTTTGTTTTTCCTTTTATTACACCAAATCAAAATGGGTTGATATTAACTATTTCAATTTTCTATAATTAAAATTTTTGAATGCATTTAATATCCTTAAATACTAGTACATAACATCCAATTGTGTCAAATATGGGTTAAGGCATCTTAAAGTGTAAGGATGAATGTGTATAGTTGAAAAAATTAGAATTCTAGATTTTATAGTAAAAGGGGACAAATCCAACACCATAGAAGTGTTCTAGGGAGGTAAGAACCAATGTACATAAAAATCTCCCCTTAAATCATGATTAACACCAATAAATCATGATTGCAATTATTAAAAACATCATTTTCTTTTCTCTATTATAATAGATGCAAAAATCCTATACTCACAATCAATTTAAGATAAAGTTTCATTGAACTTTTTTTTGAAATTTATATAAATGAAACATAAGAATGTGTGTTGTGTGCTATATAAATTGTTGTTGTTTCAACTAAATGGGAATAATGGGTATAGTTTCTAATTGTTAGCTTCAGTTGTGAAACCACCCAAGATCAGAATGATTGAAGAAAGGAAGAAAAGATATGGATAAACTCAACACTCCCATAGCACTGAACTAGCATTCCATCAAATTGGGGCGGGTGCATGGAAATAGGTAGCAATTCCGTGGACACCCCCTAAAAAAATATTTGGAAAACCATAACGCACTCATGTTACGGCTCATTATGCTGAGCCTGAGGCTCGACAACTACAAACCAATAACGTGAGCACGTTCTAACACACTCGCATTATTGATTGTTAAAAGCAAAAAAAATAAATGCAAATCTCTCATTAGGATTTCAACTGGTTTTTTTTTGCAACCGCAGCCAAAACAACCACAATTTCGCACTTGCATTCTAGGAGGAGAATTTCAACAAATTTCTTCACCAACAATCCCTATTTCTTCACAACAATGGCACCACGACGAGGAGGAGATGTGAGAGGTAAGGATTCTATGGTTTTTGTTTTGAATTAGTTAGTTTTAGGTTGAATTTGTTAGTTTTAGGTTGAATTTGATATCTATTTGTTTGAATTTTTAGGAAATGCAAATCAACCTGCAAACCCTTAAAATCCTCAACACGAAGACCAACCAAATCCTCAAGAACAAAATCAACCACAACATCAACCTCCTCCACCAATGACTCAACCCCCTCCTGGCACTCAACAAAATTTAATGAGTGAAATTGAGAACAACAAAAATAGAATTGCAAATTTGATCAGTAGGTTGAGTGATCCAAGTGGTTCAATCGCATAAAGAATGACCCTAGAAAATTCATTAAAAGATATGTTAAAAAATGTAGATTCAATTAGCAAACAAATAACTAGATGGCAAGATAGGAGGAAGGCGGCTAGGGATTATTATGCCAATAAACTATCATACAAGGATGTAAAGGATTTAAAAATTACAAAAGGTGATTTGTGCTCATTATTCACTGACCCACACACAAATCAAAATATTACCCTCAATGCAAAGAGGCTTCCTATCCATTGGTGCCACCACCAACAGAATAGGGACTAGTTTTATGATAGGTGGTACATGGTCTTCAATTACCCACCATGCAACAATTGCGAGGTCCCGCAATATTTCCTTAGGAAACTATATAGTGAGTTCATATTGAACAAAATCCCAAATTATTTTGATATGAGGGATTTCTAGGGGAGAGGTGGGGGGTCAGCTCAGGATAGACCTGGTGCACAGTCGGATCTTATGCGGCAAGGTAGACGAGCTCTCGCTAGGCCACCTTGTGAGCACATTGTTATGCCTTCGGTCATGAAAGAAAGTGCTGATGTAGAGACATTGCAGGAAATCAACACTTTGACCTAGAGTGCCATCCATCATACTAGCCCTATTCTACAACGCCATCCAAGGGAGTCTTTGAGTGGTGGCCTTTGAACACATGTGTGTCAATCTTGCAGGGCTACTTGTTCATATGACCCCATCGACACTTAGGAGATTGGTACACAGGATCCGTCTGCAGCTATGGAGATGGAGAGGGTAGCTGACATTTTGCATGAAGCATATGACATTGATAGTTAGGTAAAATTTAGTGCATGTGTTCATTGAATTTAATTTATTGAATTTTAATTTTGAAATGCAAGATTAACTACAAATGTTTTATGATTTTAATAAAATTGCAGGGTCACAGTGTTGAGACTGGATACACCAGCCCCACACCAACCTATTTCTGCAATACACCTATTGCTAGGGTATGTAACTAGTAAATAATTATAAATTTATTGCATGTTAATAGCATTGTTTTACACCAGGTGCACTACAGTTTATAGGGGATTGTGCTACCCGATTCTTGCAGTCTAATAAAAAAAATAAAAAAAATAGCATTGTTTTATGAATGGTAATTTAATATGCAATTTTGGATGTTGAACAGACTAATATTGGATGTTTTGATGGAACATTTCCCAGTGGCGGTGGATTTACTCAAACCTTCATGCAAGCAATAGAATAAAGAGCTTAACTAATGAATCAAGTACTTAATAGATTTGTGTAGTTTATATGCACATCGTTGATTACATTGAATATTTTGTTGTTTTATTTTTAGTTGTTAGAGACGATACACCTCTGAATGTGATGAGGGCAATGGATATTGGTGTGACATCTGCTATACAATCCTCGATGGCTCTGACAGAAGAGGTATGAGACAAATTAGTAAATTTAAATTTACATTTATTGTTATAGATGTTAGTTAGTGAAAAATCAAACCATTATTGATTCACGTAGTTTAATTTCTATTTGTATGGTTTATACAGGGCTTGAGAACGCCTGAGCATGGGTGTGAGAATATTTCCCTCATGGAGAGAGATCATGAGATGGCTGTAAGTGATTATTTTGTCAAATATATCATTTTTTATAATGTAATTTATATATATTCATGTGTTTACTTCTTATTGTAACAGTTAAAACTTCACCATGAACTAAACCCTAGGAGGAGTAGCAGGAGCACTGCATGAGTGCAAAAAAAATGAGTGACAGACCTATCACCATCCGAGTGAAAATGAAAGGGAAAGATTTTATTTCTAGGGCATGGAGAGCAATGACTTTTGATTCCAGAGTCCTTGTTGTATGCCTACATGGCAGTTTTGTACATATTTTTTATTGGACATATTTGACATTGTATGCCTATATGGAATTCTCTTAAGCCTATATGGCTATTTGTACATATATTTCATACTTATATCGACATATATTGATGTATACCTACATGGATATTTGGTTAATACAAATATCTTTTATGGATGCCTATCCATATTTGCATTCTAAATTAATGGTTCAATAGTTATGAGTTACGTGTATTCAAGGTAATTTCTATGTTAATACAAAATCTTTTATCGATGCTTAGACTTATGTGATTGATGTATGTTTGTGTATGGGATCATAGTAATTTTTTTTGATGATGCTATTGTGTCTTTAAGGTTTATTTATTAAAGGGTGCATGAAACAAGTTTTAAATCCTTAAAAATCTTTAAATTTCTTAGATTTTTCTATTTGTCGAGTCTGGGCTCTGAGCCCAAGTCCAAGTCAAAAATTGGCTTGTCAAGTCCAAGGCTAGTCCAAGTCTTGTAACACTATTGTGAACACATCGAGGAATAATTTATATGTCGATGAAGTGAGAACCCATCCTTGTTTCCAAACAAACCATGGTATAGATATGGGTGGTCAAGATAAAACATCACTCTTCTGGATAGTTCAAACCGTAATCTTTCATGGCTGCAAACACACCTTCATTATGTGTGTTCTTGATCCTACTGAAGAAATGGTGGAACATGTTGTAGATCAAATATTGCAACCCTAAGTCCACAAGAAGGTTACTTGTCCCAATTTCCGTAAATGTCTTTAAGATGTTCATCCTTCTTGAGTAATGCCAACCACTATCATCGGTTGCCATGCTTCTAATGGAAAGTCAATTTGTTGCAATACCCAAAGGCTAGTAGGTTCATTCGCTCTAATACCACTGTAATGACTCGAGCTCTGGATCAATAGATTTTTGATTTATTTTTTATTGGATTGACAAAGGTTGTCATCCAATATTATTAAGATAGATAACAGAGTCCCCAAATTATAAATGAAATAAATTCTGAATATGAAATCTAATTGAAATATTAATTTGATAATGGAAATTTGATAAATAAATATAATAGTTGTTTCTAATTAATCAATTAAAATCATGTGCTAGCTTTGAATATAAATCTTCCTATCATTGATATATAGTCCTTGAGAATTGGGATGCCTTTCCTGATCAATACTTTCTACTCATGCATCTAACTTTGAGTCCTTTCCAGATTATATGCTTGAAACGTATACTCCCATATTATAAATTTTTTCTCATATAGACCAATCCAACACTAGGTAATTCAATAATAAAAAAAGTCCGCAAATTGATTACCCTGATCTTCCCTTCTTATTCTCTTTTATACTCGAAAACTACACAATTGAATCCTAATAGCAATATTACAATTTGACACGTTGTAGAAAATACCTCTTACTTATCAATTGATGAGCTAAAGGGGCTCTATAATGAATGTTTCATAATGCACAACACTTGATGAAGGTTTTGCAAATGGGTTTTCAAGCTAAGTGGGCTTAGCCTTGGGGAAAAAAATTCATGGTTAAGCACTTGAGCTGGAGTAGTACTAGGATGGGTGACCTCCTGGGAAGGCCTAGTGCCTCACCTTTGTGCGCATCACCTACATGCAATGAGTGCTAAGTGGGCCATTCATTATCATGAGAGATGGGTTCTTGTGAACTCATCCCTATTTCAATCCATGTCAGCCTTGGGACTGTACAAGAAGCTGGAGGTCGTACCAAGTACGGGATCAACAAGTTTGTATAACAAATCTAAAAAACAAAGAACAGTGTGAATACTTCTTATCTTATCTTCTCCAAAAGTTCATCAACAACCTCCATTCGAGCCTCTCAAGGCTTTACATAGTGTTTTACACCCTTGTCTAACTAATCCATGCCCTCAACTAACTAAAAATGAACTTTCAAAATAAGTAACCATTGCATTTCAAATTTGTTGCTTTAAGCAACTTACAAATTTGCAAGATTAGACTCCTCCAACCTAAGGGATCGATCTGGTGGAACATAGCTCAGAGTGATTCCACATGTTTCGGTGCAAAATAGGACCATTCCTAATGTAAACATACCTATTTGGACATGTTGGAATAGTCCGCTTGGTCACACAAGTTTTAGAATGAAAGTTGCACCACTTTGCAACTTTGCACTGCTTGTATTTGATGCTTTTTCCACCAAGTGAAAATCTGCCACCATCGGAAATCCACTCCAAGATAGCCAAAACCGAGATACGTTTTTTTAGAGGGTCTCAATGCAATCCTATAGGATCAGACGAGAATTTTCTAAGTGCCACGGTATCTAAGTAATAGCATGCTGAAGTTTGCAGCCATTTTGCACTTTGGACCCTTAAGGGATCGATCCAGTGGAACGTAGCTCAAAGCGATTCCACATGTTTCGGTGAAAAAAAAGACCATGCCTAGTATAAAAATACCTATTTGGATGTGTTGGAACAATTAGTTTGGTCATAAGACTTGTAGAGCGAAAGTTGCACCACTTTGCAACTTTGCACAACTTGAATTTGACACTTTCTCTATCAAGTGAAAATCCGCCACCACAAGAAAACCACTCTGAGATAGCCAAAACCAAGAGAGGTTTTTCTAGAGGGGTCCAACATGATCCTGTAAGATTAGATGAGAAGTTTCTAAGTGTCATGGTATCCAAGTAATAACATGTTGAAGTTTGCAGCCATATTGCACTCTGGACCCTTCAGGGATCGATCGGGTGGAACATAGCTCAGAGCGATTCCATGTGTTTTAGTAAAAAAAAGGACCATGCCTAGCATAAACATACATATTTGGACATGTTGGAATAGTCCACTAGGTCACACAAGTTGCAAAACGAAAGTTGCACCACTTTACAACTTTGCACTGCTTGCATTTGATGCTTTTTCCATCAAGTAAAAATCTGCCACCATGGGAAAATCACTTTGAGATAGCCAAAATCGAGAGAGGTTTTTGTAGAGGGGATCAATGCGATCCTGTAGGATCAAACGAGAAGTTTCTAAGCATCACGTTATCCAAGTAATAGCATGCTAAATTTTGCAGACATTTTACACTTTGGACCCTTTAGGGATCGATCTGGTGGAACGTAGCTCAAAGTGATTCCACGTGTTTCGGTGAAAAACAAGACCATTCCTAGCATAAAAATACCTATTTAGATGTGTTGGAACAGTTATTTTGGTCATACGAGTTGCAGAGCGAAAGTTGCACCACTTTGCAACTTTGCACAGCTTGAATTTGACACTTTTTCCATCAAGTGAAAATCTGCCACCACGAGAAAACCACTCCAAGATAGCCAAAACTGAGAGAGGTTTTTCTAGAGGGGCCCAATGCCTTCTTGTAGGATTAGATGAAAAGTTTCTAAGTGTAACGGTACCCAAGTAATATCATTCTGAAGTTTGTAGTCATTTTGCACTTTGGACCCTTTAGGGATCGATCCGGTGGAACATAGCTCAGAGCGATTCCACGTGTTTTGGTGTGAAAGAGGACCAATCCTAGTGTAAAAATACCTATTCAGATGTGTTGGAATAGTCTGCTTGGTCACACAAATTGCAGAACGAAAGTTGCACCACTTTCCAACTTTGCATTGCTTGCATTTGATGCTTTTTCCATCAAGTGAAAATCCGCCACCACGGGAAAATCACTCCGAGATAGCCAAAAACGAGAGAGGTTTTTGTAGAGGGGCTCAACAAAATCTTGTAGGATTAGACGAGATGTTTCTAAGCATCATGTTATCCAAGTAATAGCATGCTAAAGTTTGCAGCCATTTTGCACTTTGGACCCTTCAGGGATCGATCCGGTGGAACGTAGCTCGGTGTGATTCCACGTGTTTCGGTGTGAAACAAGACCATGCCTAGCATAAAAATACCTATTCGGATGGATTGGAATAGTCTGCTTGGTCACACAAGTTGTAGAACGAAAGGTGCACCACTTTGCAACTTTGCACTGCTTGCATTTGATGTTTTTTCCATCAAGTGAAAAGCAACCACCACGGGAAAACCACTCCGAGATAGCCAAAACCGAGAGAGGGTTTTGTAGAGGGGTGATCCTATAGGATCAGATGAGAAGTTTCTAAGCATCATGGTATCCGAGTAATAGCATGTTGAAGTTTGCAGCCATTTTGCACTTTGGACCCTTAAGGGATCGATCTAGTGGAACGTAGCTCAGAGCAATTCCACATGTTTCGGTGTGAAACAAGACCATGCCTAGCATAAAAATACCTATTCAAACATGTTGGAATAGTTATTTTGGTCATACGAGTTGCATAGTGAAATTTGTACCACTTTGCAAGTTTGCACAACTTGAATTTGACACTTTTTCTATCAAGTGAAAATCTACCGCCACGAGAAAACCACTCCGAGATAGCCAAAACCGAGAGAGGTTTTTCTAGAGGGGTCCAACATGATCCTGTAGGATCAGATGAGAAGTTTCTAAGTGTCATGGTATCCAAGTAATAGCATGCTAAATTTTGCAGCCATTTTGCACTTTGGACCCTTAAGGGATCAATCCAGTGGAACATAGCTCAGAGCGATTCTACATGTTTCAGTGTGAAAGAGGACCATCCCTAGCATAAACATACCTATTTGGACATGTTGGAATAGTTTGCTTGGTCACACGAGTTGCAGAAAAAAAGTTGCAAATTGTTTACATGACCTTTATATGACCTTTTTCACATTGTTTACATTTCAAAATTCAAAGTTTGCAAATTTTCCTATTCAAGACATTTACAGAACAAGGTGCTACTACACCAAACATGAACTCAAACCTTAAAATATTTTAGTATATCTCATTATGTGATTAAATCTTATTACAATGCTTTAGGCACTTCGTTCTCATAGATCTTTTACAATGCCACTCATACATTCAAGATTGTCTTTAAATGTCTACATCATAGGTGCTCATTATGAGGTTAACTTCAAATGAGTAACTTGAGATTCCCTCACTAACCTTCACACACAATTTTATAATGGCTTGAAATCAAAATAAAGATGTTGCATTGCTTTTTTGGCTGAGATTCTCTTTGATGGCTCTTAAATCAACATTTTCTGCAACGAAAGATCAATCAATTTTTAGTAGTTTACTTACAAATACACAAAGTAAAAGGGAAAAAGAAAGAGAATCCAAAATGGAAATGAAATAAAAATAGATGGAAGGAACTTACAGATGTTGCATGCAAGCATCAAAATAAGGATGTTGCATTGCTTTTCTAGCTGACATTCTCTTGGATGGCTCATATATCTACATTTTTTTTAAGGGGACACCAATCACTGTAAAAGAAGATGATAGCATTGGCATCAAACAAATTAATGTGCATACAAGTATAAATTAATAAGAACCAATGTGCATATACTTACAAATTAATCCAATGAACCATCTGGGTCTTCTCTACTCTTTATTGTGTCAAGTATTGCCTCATGGTCAGACTCACGAACCTTTCATAACATCTTGTTCAAAGGTCTACCCCCATATTTGGTCAAATGAACATTAGATGCCACGACAAGGTTCAAGTAATGAAGAATCTTATGATGCATGTCAAAGTCCTGAAATAGTCAATGTTTAACACTTGAATGTGGGTACCTTCTAAGCCATGTTCCAATAACCACAACTGAGCCTGTAGGGTATTCAATGTTTTCTCCATCTATAATTGGGGCCTCCAAATTTTTTTTGGTCTCAACACAATGACACGAGTAATAGTATGTTCCCTCTTCATTGTCTTCATCTACAATAATTGCATAAACATGCCCTACATTGATATGTGCAAAAAACCTCTTGAAATTTGTCAACATTACAAATACAGTACAAAGTAAGATAATGATATGGAATTTCAACAATTAAGAAAGTAGATATATCACCTGGTTAAACTAGATCTGATACGTGGTCAAATTCGACCAATGATTCCATCTGTGTTAGTTCCAATTCCGTCAGAGGGTGATACATGTGAAGTGGGCTAAGATAACTTGTGAACCATTTGTCAACCCATTCCCCTGACTCACAATCATTCTAGGCTTGCATTGTACATGAAGAACAAAAGCATGCCATCTTTCATGTATCGATACTCCATGAACCTGCATTTGAGCTAAGGAAAGAGTGTACCTCACTCAATCTTGTTAGTATACAAAAATATTCATATGGTGCAATGTTAGTATCATTCGGGTATGTGTAGGATCATCATGGAAAAAACAGGTCCTTAAGTGGCAATGAAAATTCAGAAAATCAGAGTTGGGAAACTTGACATAAAAATTTGAATAAGTTATCTATATTATTTCAAAAATATGTAAGAATAGAATCTGTGGAAAATTGAATATAGTTTCTAAATTACTAGGTTAATTTTTGTAAAAAAAAAATCTATTTGGTGAAAATTTGAAATTTCAATGCAGTAGTACTAAAATTTCAGGGAAAAAATAAGAAGTAGGTGTCTATCTGACCACCTTAACCATGATAAAATCATAATATTTTTTTATAAGATTTTAGATATAAGTAGAGGACTCGTGTCCGGATGTGATGCATATTTGTTTGAAATTTTTTTTCAAATAAATAATTAATTATGAATTTTTTATTACAACTTTTTAAAAATATAAAAAATTGTATTTCTGACCACCTTAACTTGGTCAAAACTTAATGGAATTATTATTATTTTTTTTTAATCCTATAGTATACAAAGCATAGAATGTGATGCATGTTTTGGATTGAAAAAATGTGATACCATTTGAAAGCTATAGATGTTTTTCTATGAGACTATCATTCAGGACTTTAGTCGTAATTCTAGTAAAAAATAAATAATAATTATTTATTAGATTCTAAGTAAAATATAATTTATATTGGTAGAAAGCTGAGAAGCTCCTTTACAAACCCTTTTCATTTCATCAATTTTAGGTAAAATAAAAGTCAT
>CM021102.1:757086642-757133293 GCA_007115665.2 Sequoiadendron giganteum | reverse complement strand
CCTCTCCCTCTTCCTCTCACTCTCTCCCTCTCCCTCTCCCTCTCTCCCTCTCCCTCTCCCTCTCCCTTTGGTCTATGTGTGTACAAATTGGATATCTGATTTGTGAAACTTCATTGTGCAGAGGTGAAATATTACCATTGCAAACATGTTTTACAAATTGGATATCAGATTTGTGGGCCATAGAAAAACCCCATGTGGGTAGTTTTTGTGCATTCCAACGGACCCTACATTCTATTTGTAGCACTTTGCAGGCTACAAACACATGGTTTCAGATAGGAAGAGACAAAGATAAACTTTTTGGAGCATCTTGTACTCAAATTTGTCATACATAATGATTCTTTAGCATCTTTTATTTGGTATAATGGGGAGCAACAGTTGTCGGAAGCAAAAACGTAAGAGAAAGCTGACAAAAGAATAAATTGAAGGATATAGACAAAGAGATAGAGAAGGTCATAGGAAGAAAAGACAAGGTATGCTAAATATTGGTGAACTTGAGCCCTATGGTCTTTCAAGTGAAGAGGAAATTGAATATGTTCAAGGTGAAAATGTAGAACATGATATTGAAATTGGGAATGAAAATGTTCAAATTGATATTGAAAATTTTCAAGGTGAAAATGTTGGAATTGAAGATGTTGAACATAATATTGAAATTGGGAGTGAAAATATTGAAATTGATAATGAAAATGTTGGAATTGAAGATGTTGAACATGATATTGAAATTGGGAATGAAATTGTTCAAATTGATATTGAAAATGTTCAAGGTGAAAATGTTGGAAATGAAGATGTTGAGCATAATATTGAAGCAAGTGTAAATTATGTTTCACCAGATTACACGAGAAATGAAGAACCTTGTGTGGAAGAAAGACGTATTCCAAATTCAAGACCTTCAAGGACCCCTAAATGGTTAGTCGAAATTGATTATAACATTATAAACAATTTTGAAGGCAAGAGGTCAACACAAACTATTCGGTTGTGGGCTAGAATACTTTTCAACCAATATTTTAGCGATAAGACATTAACCGAGCAATGCCAACTTTTTGTACAATTGATAAAGATGCAAAAGATGAGACCTTTGCTAGCCAAATTGAAGATTCATTTGAACAAGAGGACCGAAAAAAATTCTATTATTGTCAAAAATCTTTTTAATGCTCTCAAGTCTATTGGAAAAAATAACAAGGAAAAAGATAAGAAAGCTGCTCGGAGAGTCATTACCACCGCCCTAGTAAGCCATCAATTGAAAAAGGCTCGCTTTATGAGACAAACTTGTATTGATTTTGACTTAAATCGTAAAACTTTGGATAGAGCACTTGCAAGAAGAGAAAGAATAGATGATCCTCTTCAAAATGATACATGGGATTTTGCTGGAAGGCTTACATGTGTTGATAAGAAGCTAACAAATAATGTAAAGCAAGCAATTCAAAATTTTTGGCATGATAACTCTAGAGTATCACCCAATGCAAAAGATATTTTAAAGTTAAGAATTGGCAGTCGAGACCATACGCCGCATCCTAAACATTTCTTGGAATCAAGCCAAACAATGTTGTTCAAAAAATTTATTCAAACACATCCAAATATGGAAATCTCGCAAAGAACTTTTGAAGGTTTGAAGCCATTTTATTGTGTGCCTCTTAAGATTCATAATACTTGTTGTTGCAAATACCATGTGGAGTTTTCAATGTACCATGAACTATTATGCTATATCTGTTGGGTCATACAAGTTCAATAATGAAAGTTTCACCACTTTGCAACTTTACACTGCTTGCATTTGGCAACTTTTCCCTCAACTGAAAACTCATCACCACAGGAAAACACCTTCGAGATAGAAAAAATTGAGAGAGGTTATTGTAGATGGTCTCAACACGATCCCATATCCTCAAATGAAGAGTCTGTAAGCATCATGGTTTCTGAGAAATAGTCTGTCAAAGTTTGTTGCCTTTTAGCACTTTGGACTCTTAAGGGAAAACACCGCTCCAATGCAACTCGGAGTGATTTGGCGTATTTGGGTGCAAGAGAGAACCATACCTAGTGTAAATTTACCTATCCGGACATGTTGGAATAGTTTGTTGGGTTGTACGAGTTTGAGAATGAAATTTGTACCACTTTGCAACTTTACACTACTTGCATCTGGCAACTTTTCCCTCAGCTGAAAACTCATCACCACGGGAAAACGCCTTCGAGATAGCAAAAACCGAGAGTTTATTGTAGATGGTCTCAACACAATCCCATATCCTCAGATGAATAGTCTATAAGCATCATGGTTTCTGAGAAATAATCCATCAAAGATTGTTGCCTTTTAGCACTTTGGACTCTTAAGGGAAAACGCCACTCCAATACAGCTCGGAGCGATTTGATGTATTTGGGTGCAAAAAAGAACTATACCTAGCATAAACATACCCATCCAGATGTGTTGGAATAGTTCATTGGGTCGTACGAGTTCGAGAATGAAAGTTGCACCACTTTGCAACTTTACACTTCTTTAGAGATTTAGGGATGTCCTCTTCAGATCACTCTATTCTAAATAGGTTTGTGGAGCTACCAATGTTAAATCCAAGATGACTAACTTTGAGCAAGTTGTATCCCAGTAAACATGATAGAGGTCCCACTTCTTCTTGAATGCAGGAGCACCATCTGACCATTTATATCCATTCCTCTTGAATCATCTTTTCTTTCCTCCTTTTCCTTCCTTCTTCAAGGATTGATTGGAAATAACATGAATGTCTTCATTTGTAGGGCTTCATCCAATACCTCTCACAACCAACCTTGACTCCTCTTGAATACAGTCAGACCTCAACCGATCAAACTTGGGAAGTTTCGATCTCACACCGATTCCTTGAATGTAAGACTCCCAAGATGAAGGAAGACCATTAAGAGCCAACATGGTCAAATCTTTGTCATCAATAATATGACCATTTATCTCGTTGTCTTCAACTTAGAGATCAGATAATACAACTGAAAGCAATCAAAAAATGAAACACATAAGACAATAAACACAATAAGAAATTTTCTTACAACTCAAGCCCAACTCATGGCTGAATTTGATACAATGAATAATAGCACCTCTCATAGATGCAAAGATACAATCGAATATGCTTCTCCTTGAAATCGGCTTGCTATTGCAAGATGAAGCGTTGCTGCTCAAGTGAAAACTTTTCTTGGATTGCAAATTATGCTGAATGAACTTGATTGAGGAAATGAACAAACATCACCTCGTATTTATACAAAATAAGGTGACTTTTCAAGGAGGTCGGCCTCTCTTGAAAGTAATAAATTACAAAATAAAATCAAAGAAGGTCGGCCTCATCCATTTAAATAAAATGAGTATAAATTAAATATCCATAGGCTATCATTTAATTTATTTCAACTTAATGTGATCACTATCATGTATGAAAAATGTGGTAGCATAGACAAGGCAGTGGACTATTTGAAAAAAAGCTTCAAAGAAATGTGGTCTCATAGAATTCAATGACAAACAAATGCAATTGACAACTGCTCATAGTTTCTAGTTATGCAATGTGAAGTAATTGCATAACTTCTTAGGTTGACTTTGTAAGAACTATATTTTAATTGAAAATTTTTCATCTATGAACATCTAGTTGTTAGTTATGCAATGTGAATTAATGATTTGAGTTTGAAATATGTGTAATGCAATGTAATTAGTGATATAAATATAAACTACATAATATAACCATTCAGTTTTAAGCTATTGTACATTGATATTTAACCATTGCTCAAGATAAAATTTTCAAAGAGTTTAATCATGCACATGAGGAACAAATTAAATTTCGATTGTCAACTTCTATATATCAAATTATCCAATAATCAAGTGTATGTCCATATACAAAAATTGCATTGACGCCAACTCAAACAAAGTTTTACAAAATGTGGCATATGCCATCTCAATATGTATTACAAATTTACATGCCAAAATGTCTATCTCATCCTAAACTACTAGTGGATCATCAAAATGGAGCCTCTTTGAAGCACTCGTTGGCTCTGAAGGTAGCTGCACAAGAAAAATTCAAACCACAACAAGAGATTAGTTATACTATATAATTTAAAATCAAATAATTAACATCAAAATCAATATACATTGAATTTTAATTGAACTCTAAAATTGAAATCTTGATTACTTGAAATATACGTCTCTTCAAAGGGTCAAGAGTCCTAGAATATACCAAATCAACTTTGGAAATGCCAATCTATATATATGAACAAAAACATAAAATTGATCCAAGTTAGCATATGATTATTGGTAATAGGAACTTATTTACCAAACACAAAATAAAATAAGCACATACTTCTTTAGGTTGATCTTTTTCTTTATCTCCTTCAGGTGTTTCGAAACCTCCTCCTTGAGGTGTTTCAACACCTACTCTTTGGGGTGTTCCAATAACTACTCCTTTAGGCAGTGTGTCCCTTGTCATCATATCTGTATAGCTCATAATTGCCTATACATAAAATTGACAAGTACATATGAAACAACCAATCTATGTCGACGTATGTATAATCAATATAAGATCTTAAAAATCTTAATTCAATCCAATTTGAGTTCAATTAACTTCCCCTTATCTATATTTGTGCCTCCATAGTCTGGATGATGTTGCACCTCACTCGCACTAGGTATTTCCTACAGGAGGAAAACAAGATAAACATATAAGTTATTATATAATTTCATTAATGACCATTCAAATGACAAGCAAGTATCTAATATAAAATGTAAATGAGTGAGTGCGAAAATATATACTGCGTGTGTGTCCAAGCCAAATGAAATTGCCCTAAGGGTGCTATCAGTCACCTATGTGAGCTCCTCCTTAGACATCAACTGTTAAATAGACCATGTAAATAAATATTAGTACCTGATACTATCTCTTATTAATATTCATTTAAAAACAAATGCAAGTTATGAAATTACAACTTAAATCTTACTTGTGCCACTATTCTAGCATCTCCCTCTCTAGCAGGAGAGGACTCTGTAGGGTGCACTCCACTCCCCTATGACTGATCTATAATGTCCACATCATGGAGGTCATAATCAGAAGTGTCCAAGGGATGCTCAGCGGGTTGTACAAGAGGACCCAAGCATATCTGGCAGTACATAATGCAAGTATGTGGCACACAAATATGTGGACCTGAGGAGGATGATGCAACAACACTCGAGCCTTTGCCAACATCACTAAAATGTGGCTGAGCTACTGTAGAAGCATGTGAAATCAAATGACCACTCAAAGAGTGAATAGCCTGAATAGTCTGTGTGGATCCATCTTGGATAATATCTGGATGATATATTGGAGGTGGCGGAGGAAGGGGAGGAAGGGGAAAATTTGGGCTTGGGACTACTCTAACTACCCCTGGTCTATCCTGGGGCATACCTCCACCGATGCCCTGGAAGGGTTTAATGTCAAAGTAATTGACATGATTCCCTAACACAAATTCAACATATAATTTTTTAATAAAGTAAAATGGTATGTTGGAATTATTGTTCGGTGATTTATCAAAAAACATACACCAACAATCCCAAAAGTTAGCTACAATGTCCCTATGCATGCACCATTTTATGGAAAGTTTTGTTTTATTAACATTCACTGGCAAACCGGTGCGGGGGTCAATGAATAAAGAGGCTATTTGGGTTTTGGTTATTTGGAGATATTTCACATCATCGTAAGACAATCCACATCGATAATATTCCCTCATGTCTTCTTACCATGAATAGAAGGAATTACGTTGGGTGGAGAGGGTTTCTATATTTTTAATTATTTCCTTCAATGTGTTTGTCATATCTCTCAATCGAGGCATTGTCTGATAAATTTCACAAATGCCCCTCAATTGCCCCAAATTTTCACCAATTAAGTCTTCAATTGGTGGCTGTGGAGGTGGTGGAGCATTTGGCTACAGAGGTGGTGGAGCATTTGGCATTTGTGGATTTACATTCGCAGACATAATACCCGATTAAAGTTAAAAACTAATTAAACTAATTGAAATTACACAATATAAATGAAATTATTGTAAAAAAATCCTAGTTTTTAATAAAAATCTAAAAAAAAACATACTTTTTCACAGAAATCAATAACAAACTCTTATTTTTGATAAAAATACATCAACAACACTAATTTTTAATCAAGATCCATTTCAAAACATTAAGTTTTAATAAAAAATCAATGTAAACTCTAGTTTTTTAAACAAATCAATAGAAAACCCTATTTTTGAATTTTTTTTAATAAAACCTACTTAAACTTAAGAGAATCTACTTGAAAAATCGATTACAAGATTGAAAAAAAAAATACATACCTTTGAAATTGAATATTTGATCAAAGCGAATATCGGATTTGGGTTTTTCCTTTTGCGCCCACATCAAACTGTGAGAAATTAAGTTAAAGAGCCGGTTGTTTTTTTATATACAGTTTCCAGAAATCGAATATCCGATTTGTGGAAACTAGGTTTGGTTTTTGGTTCGGGTAAATGTATTGACACCCGAACCTAGAAAAGTCAACTCGACATTTCCACATTTTTGAGCCGATCCAAAACATGTTTTTTTCTCATTGCCACTTTTTGGCCCATCATGATCCTGCACATACCCATCCATCAACCAAAAAAATCTTGAAGACGTACCTTCTTAACTGGACCCATCAAAGCATTCCACCACTCGACGATTGATTTTGCATCTGTCAACTTTGCACTGTCTTTATACTTTAACTCTTCTTGTGCTAATGCTCTTTTCACGTATGCTCTTGCACCATCATGATTCCCCTTTCCATGTTCGGCCTCACAAAATTTCCACATATTTTGAACACCTGTAATGACATGCATCTTGCACAGCCAATAGAACATATGCGAGTTCTTGAACTATGTTGCACAATTATCAGACCATATTATATGTTGATCATATTCTATGGCCCTCTGGGCCAACCCACTATAGAACATCTGGAAGCAACCTTGCATGAACTCTAGAGAATGTGTGTGATCATCACTATTATAAAAGTGGTACTCCCTCAATACCTTCCTTTGCTCATCTGTACTATCAGATGCATGAATGAATGCTATGTGCACAAATATCGAAACTTGTGTGGAGTTGTAATACTATTACTACACCTCATGTTGTGGCTATAGAGTGTAGTTCTCTGCAAAGTCAACCATAGATACTATGCTTCCAACTGGAAAGGTGTCCTTGCATAGCTTGAACTGCATGACCAACCATCAGGCTCTATGGGTATGCATTGCATACTCAGACAGTATACTATCACAAAATGTGGTCATAAATTGGTACACTGGAATCTTCTCAATAACCAAATCACACATTTTTCTCTTGAGACCCATCTTTTGTAGCATATGCCACTATTTTATACTTCTTGAACTCTACTAGTTTCTATCCCAACTCATCTGTGCTTTCCATATGTTGGCATACTGACATACGCTGGAAGCCACCGCAATGCTCACATGAACCATCCAAGCATGTTTTCCTATAGAATATCTAGCCATCCTCTATTTCACATAAATTTCTTGATAAGAACTCTCTTGAAGATTTTGGTGGGGCTTCTATGCCACAATCCTGTGAAACATCATTAATATGCAAATCTAAACATATAGAATGATAAACATCATAATGGTTAGAAAGTTCAATATGTAGTCTACAACAACAAGTAGTGTGTGTGTGATTTATCTTGACATAAAAAGTTTAAGCAGTTCAAAAAATATTTCAGAAATACTATTTTGAGGATAGTCATTTTCAAATTTCCAAAAAAATTAGGTTTGAGTCATATCCAAAAAATGTTTTAGATGTGGCTCATGATTCCGACTACCAATTCTCCTTCTTAGCACATCCCTTTGATTCGGAGATGGCCTTGTGTTATTCTTCCAATACTCTTCAATTAGTGTTCTCAAGGCTTCAACAACTTCTTTATCTTTTCATGATAGTCTCCCCAAGAAAGCCCATAATTCATTTGTATCATTTCCCTCAATTATTTGCCACCTTTGAATGGCTCTTGATAAAGTTTTTCTACTAATTCTCATTTGTTCACTAGTCTTTTTAATTAGACGAGCTCTCTTTGTTTGACAGCTTACAAAAGTCAATGTAATGACACGTCGGGTGACATTACTATCCTTTGAGCATTAGGTCTTACCCACACTCTCATAAGCATCCATTAGATTCTTCGCAATAGTGTCTTCACTTGATGCATTCGATGTTCTCAACCCAAGAGTCTTCATGATGTTCCTATACTTTACACCCCACATCATTTCAACAAATAGTTGACATCTTGCAGTTTCACTTAGCCTTTCAAAGAATCATTCCCAAATCTTATCAACATATTTTCTACAAGTGCATGTTGAAATCTTACCTTCCATGTGCTGCAAAATCTCATCATCAATATTAATCAAATACTTTGGCTTTCTACACAAAATTCTTAGTGGTGTTCTCCTAGGTATACATCTCAACATTAGGAATTTCATCAATATTTAATTGAGGTGGGCTAGATTGCATACCTTCGATTGAGGGTAGATAAGAAGACATACCTTGAGGTTCACATGGGGATGATGGCATACCTTTTCATCAATTTCGAGTGATGATGTACTCTCAACTTGAGATGTGTTGGATGGTGTCCAACAATATTCACTTGCGGTACATGGTGTCCCTCCATATTCACTTGCAGTAGATGGTGTCCATCCATATTCACTTGTGCAAGATGGTTTCCCTCCATATTCACTTGTGCTTAATGGTGTCCCTTCATTTTCACTTGCCATAGAGGGTGTGTCTCCAACTATGGTATCTGAATCTGTCTTACGACGATGCTTTCACATTCATGCTTGTTGTGCTGCCAATTCCTGTTCTCTTTTTGACGATTGAGGTTCCTCTACAATTAGGTTGTTTTCATCAATCATTTCCAATTTCTTCTTTTCACGATATTCCACCACCCGAACTCTCTCCTTTTCTTTCAAGGTTTCGTTCTCTTCATCTGTTAGTTTCATCTTTGTCTTTTTCTTCGGCATGGTGAATAATTTTATCTATACCATGGTAATGAGATGAATATTAGTTCCTAAAAAATGTATCCATTCAAGTTAATTGAAAAATATGTCATTTAAGGCTTCATTTAAATAATACTTACAATCATCGTGTACAAAAGTTAACCTAGCATGTAGACAAATGTGTACAAACTATGGAAGCACTAGGTTGGCCAAAGCACATTTCTAACTGAAAGTGAATAAC
This sequence comes from Sequoiadendron giganteum, assembly GCA_007115665.2. Taxonomy (NCBI): domain Eukaryota; kingdom Viridiplantae; phylum Streptophyta; class Pinopsida; order Cupressales; family Cupressaceae; genus Sequoiadendron; species Sequoiadendron giganteum. The sequence continues at coordinate 757,124,097 of CM021102.1, read as the reverse complement.
CATGATGGTGATTCTAAAAACTAATGAGTGAATGACATTGTGAATGTTTGATAAGTTTTTGGTGTAGGAGCACCTTGACAATCTATGCTTCCATTTTGAAATTTGATTCAATTTTGGGTATTTTCATGTTGTAAGAGGGTCATTAAAGACATTTTCCATGTACCAGTTATATGAGCTTTCAAAGGTGGTTGTTTGTTAGTTACAGGAATTTGGGGGAGTTTTTTTTCATTGAAAAAGGTTTAAACAACCTCCATTGGCTCGAAGGGAGGATTTTTGTTCATTTTGAAATCCATTTTTTTGATAAAAAAATGTTGTTTTCTAGAAATTCACTGGTTTTTTTGGAATTTCCTGCACTTGTATGGATCTATCCAACCTCCCCTTGATATAAAAATAATATAATCTTTTAGGCACATGTCTTAACTCTCTAATGCATCAGTTCTGAGGGCTTAACAATACGTTTGAAGGGAGCAATTGACAATTTTCTGAAACTGCTCATTTCAAGCCAATCAAGGGTTTGAGTAGGATTTAATTATGAAATGACCATCCCACCTACTGTTATGAATTGTTTCTTAGTGGGATGGAATGTAAATTTTTAGATTAGGGTCTTTTATTGTTGAACATGCCTTTGAATGAAACTAATGATAATAGGATGGGGTTCTTAGGCTGAAACAAGCACTTTTCCATGAGAATTTGAGGAACCAAGGAGTGATTTTGAAAAACTGTTGAAGGATTGGTCTATGTAATGAACTTTTGACCTTGTGTAGGGTATTTTGAAGATGTTTGATGCTTTGGAATGGTCTGGGAAGGCCCGGGTATAGGAGTTTCTATAAACCCTCCCTCTTTGCATTGAAAAATGGGGGTTTTTGTAATGGAAGCCTAGTTGAGCAGGTAAGGTCCTAAGACCTAGAAAATATCTTGTTTTGAGACCTAATTAACTACTTTTTTTGGGTATGGAAGTCTGGTGTGAGGATCTAAGGGTAGTTCCTTTGTAAAATTGGCCTTCTTGGAGGCCTCAAATAGTGAAAAGGTCAATTTTCTTAAATGTTGTCCCAAAGGAGTCATGTGATGGGTTAAGGTATGTCTTGGAAATCTGAAATGGGTGCTAGAATAATTCTTTTATTTTCTTGGTGTTTTAGAAAGTTTTGGAGTTAAGGGCCCAAAATTGGTTTTGCACAGTAACTAGATTCCAAGGGTGAAATGTGGGAAATAGTGTTTATGTTTGTTGTCCAGCTTGGAGTGTTGGGATTGGTCCATTAGGCCTTTTTAATCTTGTTAGATGCCTCTTTAAGGAAAGTTGACATCTTCAATGGTTTTGGGTCCTCTAACTCTGCATCAAAAATGAGTATCACAATCTGAAGTGTGTGCATGGTTTGGGAGATACATGTGACAGTTTGTAGATGCTTGGCTACTAGTAATGTGGATAGTGAACAAAGTAACTAAGTTTGTGTGTAAGGGAAGACTTATGAAAGGTTTCATTTTTGTTGTACTAACTCAAGCAAAGATTTATTAAGCAAATAATGGTTTGGTTGTGCCTTAAGAATTATAGTTTGTGTTTGTAAACAATGGTGCCATTATGGAAGATTTAAAACAACTTGTGAATGACATAATCATTGGTTGATGTTTTGAGGAACCTAGTTGATTGTAATCAGTTATTTTCAAGATTTTCAAGGTGTTTTGAAGGTCCTTAAAAGGAATTGGGAACTCTTAATGCTAATTTGATTATACGAATCAAATGTTTTGTGAAGGGAAATATAGTTGAATAAGTGTGTCAAGAAAGGTGTTGATTTCTTCCTTTGTACTACATCAGTTTCTGTAGAGGTATTGGAAGGTGTTTGGACCCTTCAGAGGAATGGGAGAGGCTTGGAGTTGTATTAAAGGATGAATTTTGGTGAATGGTTCTAAGCTTCTAATCAACTTTATGCTATGTTACAATCAATTTTATGATGGTTAATATATTTTTTTGATTCTGAAAAAGAGTTGAAACCAAGTTCTAATGTTTTGATGAAAAAATGATTGAGTTTGTTTGTTGATCTTCTTCAATTTAATTTAGGGTCAGAAGTACCCTTGATGATTTGTGGATCTTGGTAGATGTTCTGCATCAAGTGTAAAATAGTAATTGGCAAGTGTATATAATTGTGTATATAATGGTAATTTAAAATGTGCATTGACAACCTAAGGTTATAATGACAAACAAAAATGAAAGCAAGCCATAATATAATGAAAGAAAATTTGTAAAGACTTCACATACCTAAAAAACCAGACTTTCAAATGGAGGAGTTCAACCCAATTATGTAGCCTTAGCTTCTTCTTTCTTCAAACTCCACAACAATTTGACTTGTTCAAAAGCTTGTTCCCCTCCAAACTTGAATTGTATATCAGTTTTATATGGAACTCAAACTTCAATTGATATTATATGTCTTTCAACGAGTAAACTCTGCTATTTCATGCAAAGGTGGTAGGAAGATCATGGAAAAGGTGATGGAATGTGAAAAACATGCTTGCACACTTCATAACATCATCAAAAAGCCACTTTTTGTTAGAGCACACGCAGAACTAGGGGAATATGCAGACTGTGGGCCTTGAAATCATGGGTATATAGAGTTTTTTACCATTTTAGTGGATTACAACATGTGCTCATGTTATAACGTGAGCACGTTATGTGAACTATGGTTTTCTTAGTATATTTATTTTCTCCCTCTTTGTCTTTACCCTCTATCCTAATTCTATAGTTGTCCCCTGCACCCTTATAGTAGAGGGGATAGAGGTGAGTGTGTGTGTGTGTGAGAGAGAGAGAGGTAGAGGGAGAGTGGGAGAGAGAGAGGGAGAGAGATGGAGGGAGAGGGAGAGGGAGAGGGAGAGGGGGGGAAAGAGAGAGAGGGAGAGAAAAAGGGAGAGAGGGAGGGAGAGGAGGGGAGAGAAAGATGGAAGAGAGAAGAGATGGAGAGAGAGGAGGGAGAGGGAGAGGGGAAAAGAGAGAGTGGGAGAGAAAGAGGGAGAGGGAGGGAGAGGGAGGGGAGAGATAGTGGAGAGATGGAGATAGAGAGGAGGAGGAGAGAGAGAGAGAGGAGGAGAGAGGGAGAGAGGGAGAGAGAGAGAGGAAGAGGGTTAGAAATAGAAAGTGGGAGACATGGATATAGATAGGGAGGGAGAGAGGGGGAGAGTGGGAGAAAGAGAGAGTGGGAGAGAAAAAGGGAGAGGGAGGGAGAGGGAGTGGGAGAGAAAGATGGAGAGAGGGAGGGAGAGGGGGAGGGGGAGAAAGAGAGAGTGGGAGAGAAAGAGGGAGAGATGGAGGGAGAGGGATTGGGGGAGAAAGAGAGAGATTGAGAGTGGGAGAGCGGGAGAGAGGGATAGTGGGAGGGAGAGTGAGAGTGGGAGAGAGTGATAGAGGGGGAGAGAGAGGGAGAGAGAGAGGGAGAGAGGGAGGGAGAGGGAGAGTGGGAAAAAGAGAGAGTGGAATTAATTGAACAATGAGAGAGAGACCTAAGAGAGGGAGAGGGGGTAGGAGGGAGAGATTTGAACCCTATACCCTCTTAATCCCTCAACCCTCAAACCTTAAACCCTTAAACCCTAATCCCTCAACCCCTATACCCTCTTAATCCCTCAACCCTCAACCCTTCAACCCTAATCCCTCTACCCCTATACCATCTTAATCCTTGAAACCTCAACCCTCAATGCTTAAACCCTAATCCCTCAACCACTATACCCTCTTAATCCTTGAACCCTCAACCCTTAAACCATAATCCATGAACCCATATACCCTCTTAATCCTTGAACCCTTGAACCTTAATCCCTCTACCCCTATACCCTCTTAATCCTTGAACCCTCAACCCTCAACCATTCAACCCTAATCCCTCTACCCATATACCCTCTTAATCCTTGAACCCTCAACCCCTTAGCCCTCAACCCTTAAACCCTAATCCCTCAACACCTATACCCTCTTAATCCCTGAACCCTGAACCCTCAACCCTTCAACCCTAATCCCTCTACCCCTATACCCTCTTAATCCCTCAAACCTCAACCCTTCAACCCTTCAACCCTAATCCCTCTACCCTTATACCCTCTCAATCCTTGAACCCTCAACCCTCAACCCTTAAACCCTAATCCCTAAACCCCTATACCCTCTTAATCCTTGAACCCTCAACCCTCAACCCTTCAACCCTAATCCCTCTACCCCTATACCCTCTTAATCCTTGAACCCTTAACCCTTCAACCCTAAACCCTCTACCCCTATACCCTCTTAATCCTTGTACCCTCAACCCTTAAACCCCAATCCCTAAACCCCTATACCCTCTTAATCCATGAACCCTCAACCCTTCAACCCTAATACCTCTACCCCTATACCCTCTTAATCTTTGAACCCTCAACCCTAACCCCTTCAACCCTAATCCCTCTATCCCTATACCCTCTTAATCCTTGAACCCTCAACCCTCAACCCTCAACCCCTATACCCTCTTAATCCCTCAACCCTCAACCCTTAAACCCTAATCGCTAAACCCCTATACCCTCTTAATCCCTCAACCCTCAACCCTTCAACCCTAATCCCTCTACCCCTATACCGTCTTAATCCCTGAACCCTGAACCCTGAACCCTTCAACCATAATCCCTCTACCCCTATACCCTCTTAATCCTTGAACCCTTAACCCTCATCCCTTAAACCGTAATCCCTAAACCCCTATACCCTCTTAATCCTTGAACCCTCAACCCTCAACCCTTAAACCCTAATCCCTCTACCCCTATAACCTCTTAATCCTTGAACCCTCAACCCTTCAACCCTAATCTCTCTACCCCTATACCCTCTTAATCCTTGAACCCTCAACCCTTAAACTCTAATCCCTGAACCCTTATACCCTCTTAATCCCTAAACCCTCAACCCTTCAACCCTTCAACCCTAATCCCTCTACCCCTATACCCTCTTAATCTTTGAGCCCTCAACCCTCAACCCTTCAACCCTAATCCATCTACCCCTATACCCTCTTAATCCTTGAACCCTCGACCCTCAACCCTCAAACCCTATACCATCTTAATCCCTCAACCCTCAACCCTTAAACCCTAATCCCTCAACCCCTATACCCTCTTAATCTACGAACCCTCAACCCTCAACCCTTCAACCCTAATCCCTCTACCCCTATACCCTCTTAATCTCTGAACCTGAACCCTTCAACCCTAATCCCTCTACCCCTATACCCTCTTAATCCTTGAACCCTCAACCCTCAACCCTTAAACCCTAATTCCTGAACCCCTATACCCTCTTAATCCTTGAACCCTCAACCCTTCAACCCTAATCCCTCTACCCCTATACCCTCTTAATCCTTGAACCCTCAACCCTTAAACCCTAATCCTTGAACCCCTATACCCTCTTAATCCTTGAACCCTTGAACCCTAATCCCTCTACCCCTATACCCTCTTTATCCTTGAACCCTCAAGCCTCAACCCTTCAACCCTAATCCCTCTACCCCTATACCCTCTTAATCCTTGAACCCTCAACCCTTAAACCCTAATACCTGAACCCCTATACCCTCTTAATCCTTGAACCCTGAACCTTGAACCCTTGAACCCTAATCCCTCTACCCCTATACCCTCTTAATCCTTGAACCCTCAACCCTTAAACCCTAATCCCTGAAACCCTATACCCTCTTAATCCCCGAACCCTCAACCCTCAACCCTTCAACCCTAATCCCTCTACCCCTATATCCTCTTAATCCCTGAACCCTGAACCTTGAACCCTTCAAACCTACTCCATCTACCACTATACCCTCTTAATTATTGAACCCAAAACCCTTAAACCCCAATCCCTCAACCCTTATACCCTCTTAATCCCTCAACCCTCAACCCTTAAACCATAATCCCTCAATCCCTATACCCTCTTAATCCCTAAACCTTGAACCCTTGAACCCTAATCCCTCTACCCCTATACCCTCTTAAGCCCTGAACCCTCAACCATCAACCCTCAACCCTTAAACCCTAATCCCTGAACCCCTATACCCTCTTAATCCCTGAACCTTCAACCCTTAAACCCTAATCCCTGAACCCCTATACCCTCTTAATCCTTGAACCCTCAACCCTCAACCCTTCAACCCTAATCCCTCTACCCCTATACCCTTTTAATCCTTGAACCCTCAACCCTCAACCCTTAAACCCTAATCTCTCAACCCCTATACCCTCTTAATCCTTGAACCCTCAACTCTTAAACTATAATCCCTCAACCCCTATACCCTCTTAATCCCTGAACCCTGAACCCTTCAACCCTGATCCCTTTAACCCTATACCCTCTTAATCCTTGAATCCTCAACCCTCAACCCTCAACCCTTAAACCCTAATCCTTCAACCCCTATACCCTTTTAGTCCCTCAACCCTCAACCCTCAACCCTTAAAATTTAATCCCTCAACCCCTATACCCTCTGAATCCCTCAACCCCTATAATCTCTACCCTATGACCTATTAATCCCTCATCCCTAAACCCTAAACCCTTAAACCCTAACCCGTAAACCCTCTACCCTCTACCGTCAATCGTCTACCCTCTACCCTCAACCCTAATCCCCCAACCCTTAAACCCACTCAGTAAAATCTCTACCATAATCCCTCAACCTTCTTGACTCTTAAACCCTCAACCCTTAAAAACTCAACCCTAAACCCTTAACCCTCAACCCTAACCCCTTAAATCCTAAACTATTAAACCCTCTACCCTCTACCCTCTACCCTCAACCCAATACTCTCTACCCTAAAACCTTATCCCTCAACCTTTATACCATGAAATCCAAGAAAACTCTCTACCCTAATCCCTAAACCCTCAACCCTTAATCTCTCAATCCCTATAACCTCTACCCTATATATTGGAACCTCAACCCTAATCCCTCGACCCTATACCTTAAACCCTCAATCTTCAACCCTCAACCCTTAAAACCTCTACCCTTTACCCTATACATTAAACACTCAACCCTCAATTCTCAACCCTCAACCCTTAATCCCTCAACCCTCAATCCTTAAACCTTAAACCCTCTACGCCTTACATTGGACCCTGAACCTAATCCTTCAACCATATACCCTCAAACCTATACCCTAAACCCTCTACCCTCAACCAAGTAAACCCTTAACCCTAAACCCTTAACCCCAAACCCTTAAACCTTCTACCCTATACCCTCAACAAAATACCCTCTACCATCGACCCTATTCCCTCAACCCTCAAACATTAAACCCTAATACCCTAGAAACCATCAACCCTATAGATCCTCCACCCTAATCCCTCAACCCTATACCCTCAACCCCTATCACTTTCTCTCTATCTATACATCTCATCTCTCCCTCCTTCCCTCCCTCCTACCCTCTCTAATTGTCTCTATCTACTATCTCCCTCTTTCTGCGTACCTCTCATTCAATCAATCCCTACCACCCTCTCTCGCTCCCTCTATCAATATCTCTTTATGTCCCTCTCACTCCATCCCACTCTCTCCCTCTACCTCTCTCTCCCTCTCTCTCATGAATCTCCTTCCCACCCCTCTCTCTCTCAGGTCTCTCCCTCTGGCAACCTACCTAGGTAACTCTCTCTTTTTCTTCTCCCCTCTCTATATCTACACCTCCAACCCTACCTAGATAAGTCCCTCTCACTCTACCCCCCTGTTTCTCTACCTCTATCAGGTCACTCCCTCCCACACCCTCTCCCTCTCTCAGGTCTCTCACTCACACTCCCTCTCTCTCCCACTCCATCTCTCTCACACTCCCTCTCTCTCCCACTCCCTCCCTCTCACACTCCCTCTCACTACCTATCACTCAAGTCTCTCCCTCTCACCCCCCTCACACTCTCAAGTCTCTCCCTTTGGCACCCTACCTACATAACTCTCTCTCTCCCTCTCCCTCAATTCTCTCTCTCCCACCCCCCTCTCTCTCTCTCCCTCCCACCCTACCTAGCTAAGTCCCCCTCACTCCAACCCCTTCTCTCCCATTCCCTCTCTCTTAAACTCTCACTTCCACCCCCTCTCCATCTCTCTAGAATCTCTCTCTCTCTAAATTCTCCCTGCATCTAAAGACATACATACAAGAATAATACATATGTACATATAATCTTACATCCATACAAGAATAAATACATACATGACATACATGTACATACAAACATACAAATATATCAGCATACATTCAATATATTAGCATTTAACATAAAAGAAGACATAACGCGAGCGTGTTATAATGCGCTTGTGTTATGTCCTAGTTGACATGTTCCCCGCAAAAGCAAAAACCATCTGAAAAGTGAGAGATAACGTGCTCGAATTATATCTTGCTTTGGGAATTCCCAAGCCTTAGGCTTGGTATTTTCCTTGGAATACCAACCCAAAGGCTTGGAGGGCATTCCCAACGACCAGAGACATGTTTTTAAAAAATCCACCATATTTCTCATAATCAAGTTCGTGCTCACTATCAGGATTGTGCCTGGTTCAATATCAAAAAAATCGAACACATGGGTAATGTTGGGTTATCTCTTAGTTATCCAATGATGTAATTTTTTTCACTTTCTGAATATGTTAAGTCTTTCATCCATAATTTATTTTATCTGTATGTCTTTTTTTTGCCAAAAAGCAGTGTTTGGTATTTTTTTCGTTATAAATTAACCGTTCATCAATTTTTCAAATAAATTACATTTTTAGAAACTAGACTCCATTCTACAAAATTTAAAAAAAATTAAAAAAATCAATTAGTTTCCAAAATTTGTAGGGGTAGCATGGCCAAAATTCTATTTTTCAAGAAATGTCCACTTCGTAAATTAGTAAAAAAACAAATATTCATTAAAAAATTATCAGAAAAATCATGCACCAACTACATACTATTAGCTAACTTCTGACCGTTGTGATTTTAAAAATACTTAAAAAAAGTGCACCATACGAGGGTCGTACAAGAGTTGCTATGTTATGTTTTTCTCACAAAAACAACACCAATTTGTGTACGTCCCTCATTTGAACCCCTTAATCTCAACCATTTTCAAAATAAATTAGTAGTTTAGAAAGTAGACTCAGAACACTTGAATCCTTCTTTTTGTTCCATCTCAAAATTTTGAGTCTAAGTATCCTCAATTTCACGTCCAAGGTCAATATTTCCTGAATTCAGAAAAAAGTTGTCCACTTAAGTCCCCTTTTTGGGAACCATCTTGGTGCACTTACCCCATGCTTGCCAAGGGGAGGGGTGAGTGTTGTTTATATAGCAAAATAATGGTAGATAATTCCAAGAGGACTAATAACTCCGATTCCCCATAATAGGTGGGAGGTTTTACCTACTTGTTAAATGCCAGATTACATGGTTATGCCTACTCAGGTAAAGACAAAAAATGGTTATGGAGAGGTGGCTAATAAATCCAAAAGAGGGTGTGAGACTCAACTACCCAAAGGCGGGTGTGAGTGACACATGTGAATGATGGATTTATGCCACATTTCCTCATCCTAACCATTCTAATATAACCTAAGCAAGCTTAATAATGTGTGTAGGAATTTTTTTTTCCCTAACCTAAGGAAAATAAAAAACCTACACCAACACCCCCCTTAAGTGTAGCTTAGGTGGGTGAAAATACACAAATATGGGTCTCGACTACTAGGCCATGTTAGGTACCCATATACAAAACAATCTCTCACAACCGAAGAAAAGGAGAAAACCCAGTGGGACAAAACTCCTCCCTAAAAGAGAAAAGAAAACAAGTTTCCCAGCACAAGAAGAATCCCATGCAAGGAAGAAGTCTCCTCCAAAATTGGAAGGATAAGAAAGACTGTGTAGCCTTCCCTCAAGTAGTCAACTATGCCAATGGTTGATTCTCAAAACTGAATGTAGAAGATGATCCACGATCGTTGAAAATCATTCCTCCCCTTAAGAAGAAACAAAACCAAAGGTGCATGAAGATTGTCTTCCCATTCTTGAAAGGAATATGTAGGAAGAAACTGCAAAATATATGAAGTCTCTAAAAACTGCTTATTTGTCTCTATGTCAATGTCAAAAGTTGTCCCTATCAAATTAGGTGTTCTAGGCCACATTGATGAAGATGACAATCCAAAATCTAGTATAGATGTATGTAGAACAAGATCCAAAGACTCAACTACCTCCTCTGAAGACAAAGGTGCCTCCTCCAAATGCTGCTCAAAAGTATCCACAATCATGCCAAACTATGATGAATGATCATGTGGAGAATGAACAAGAGGATCCAAAGGTTCCTCCACAACTAAAGAAGAATCAAATTCATCAAAGAGAAGATGAATATCATGAATAGTGTCTCCCAAGTCTGAAATATGAGGCTCTATGAAAAAAATTGCAATGTTTGCCAAGTAGTCATCTAAAGTAGCTATATTTGGAAGATGATGTGTATCTTGTTGCACTGAATCACAAGAAGCCATGAATGTAGCAACACAAGTATCCTCAAAAGCAATAGTAGATGGAGGAGAAGGAATGCAAGGATCAATAACCGGATCGGATGTGAGAATACCAAGATTCAAATAGCCAAATTTCTCCTCAAAATCAAATCACACTAGAAGTGTGATCAATAACCAAAGGATTAGAATCATCATCAAGTGCAAAGTTTGAAAAGGTATCCAAATGAGATGCATGATCAACCATCCTAGTAGCAATTATCTCTATGCTCTCCAAGTCTCTGATGATGACTAAATTAGGCATGAATTCCATAATCTTCCCTGCCCCACCATGAGTGATCTGATAGATGGAAAGAAGATTATTTGTCTTGAGTGAGGGACACACAAAAAATCATTGAAGGTGCCATCCCCAGTATCAAAAGATCCTCTCCCACTTACATTCATGTAGGTATTGTTGCTCATTAGAATAGGTGGCATAACACTAGATTCAAAAGAAGAGAACATAGATTGTGTAGAAGCCATATGATGAGAAGCTCCATAATCTAGGAGCCACTTCCCCAATTCATGACTTGTATATGCACAAAGAGATTTACCTTTACCTTTCTTTAATTCAGAAGCAATGCCTGCATGACCTTTATCCTTGGTAGATCCTGATTGTGTAGAATGTGAAGAAGAAGTAGATTCAAACATTCTAGAAGGTAGATCAATGTTGTTCTTCTTAAGAAGACATTTCAGTTCATCAATATCCTTCTTGTAACAAGAATGTTCTCCATGTCCGGGCCTCTTGCAAAATGCACAAATAGACTTCTCCTTCTTGGATGAATCATATGAAATTGATTTATGTTTTGCTTGATCTATATGTGATTTTTTCTTCAATTTCTTTTCTTTCTTGTCAAAATTTCTTGACTCTCTATGTCTCTTAGGTTGTCTAGCCAACAAAGCCTGAGCTTGTGATGGCTTAGTGAGACCCATAGAAAGAAGCTTTTTTTGTTCATGAATTAACATATTAGAAAAGGATGCAAATGAAGGCATAGTATATGCAAATCCCATAGTCAATCTGTGAGTATGAAACATAGAAACAAAAGATGCATATTCGAGACCTAGTTTTTTGAGTACATTGTACACCAACTGAATGTCCTTTTTGTCAATGCCACATTCATTACATTGTGCTCTCAAATCATCAACTTTAGCTATGAAATCCCAGATGTTATCAAAGTTCTTGGGATCAAGATTCATCAAATCATTATCAATTTGATAGCATCTTATTTCATCAGTAGAACCATACAAAGGTCTTAACTTTTCCCAAGCTTCTTTTATTGTCTTACACTTTTCAATGTGAAAGATAAGATCAAGAGATATATACTTTCTTAATGTTCCAAGAGCCATAGAGCTTTTGATGAGCCATTCAACTTTTTGATTACCATCATTAAAATATGTGGGTTCTAAAATTGTGCCATCAGCATAATGACTTATACCTTTTTGTATTAGTTTACTCCATGCATTAACTTTCCAAGTTGCATAATTATGGGGAGTTAAGAGTGGAAACTTAGGAGCACCCATAACTGGAAATGAAAGAGCACAAACAAGTAGATCAAAAGAACACACACACAAAGAGAGACCCCCCTTTTTCACTCAATTAAGAATCCCACCCAACAAAAAAATGATTTGGCACTTTATAAATTAGTGTGTTTATAATGTTGGAGTTGCTTTCCAAAGTTTTACAAGTGTCCAAAATGGACTCAAATACTGAAATTACAACAAGATATCATAATGAGAACCTCAAAATAGCACCAATGTGTAGTTCTCAAAAAAATATTCACTTTCAAAAAAATAATCGCCTCGATCTAAGGTCGTACGTGAAAGTTACATCCGTTTGAAGTTCAAAAAATGGTGACTGTCCTTTAGATCTGATGAAAAAACTGAATTTATGGAAAAATTAGATCATTTGAGAAAAAAATAATCACACCACTGCAAAGAGTGCAAAATTTTACCTGAAATAAAAAAAAATTGCACAAAAAAATGCCTCTGTATGACTAAGATATTGCACTCTGAAGTTTAGATGCAACAACCAAAACTTCAATGGTGAGGGGTCAAAATTTTTGAACAACTTGCTGATGCCATCAATGTCACAGACAAAAAATACTGCTAAATTTGGAGGTACTGCCAAACTTGTAGAACCTCCAATCAATTTAAAACTTCACCAAATTTGAATAACACCTGCTAAATTTAAAACTTCGCCAAAATAAAAGAAATTGCTAAACGAACCACTAAATGTGGTAGTAGATACATGCACGAAGGCTGAGGTCATTGTTGTATAGCAGATTGTAGATATGCAATTACGACTTTCAAATATTTGAAAAGTTATTTTGCTTGAAATTTTTTATCTTTTAAAAATTTGAAAAAAAGAACATTTAAAAAAATAAAATTGGTGGGGAGGCTAAACCCCCACCCCACATCGCTTGGAAAGAGGGTTATGTACCATCTTAGATGTGAAAAAAAGCATACTACATCAAAGATTTTAACCCAACAAAGGATCATGGTGAAAAAACCTATTTAGGTGCAATTATTAAAGGGAAGGCAAGGTTGTTAGTTGCGAAATTGAGGACGGGATCGCACCATCTTAGATGTGAGGCTGGTAGGTGGAAGATACCTAAAGAGACTTGGGAAGAAAGAACGTGCATATTCTGTAATAAGGGGGCGGTGGAGATAGAATGGAACTTCGTCATGGAATGCGTAGCTTATGAAGATATCCACAATCAGTACACAAATAGTTTGGGGGCGGACAATATGCAACAGTTATTTGAGGAGGATAAGATCAATCAGACGGCCAGCCTTCTAGCCAAAATCAATAGCAGGAGGTTCGACTTGGAAAAGAGCTTGAAGACAAATTAAGTTGTTTGTCTCGGTCCCATAGACTGTTTAGTCTCGTGGACGTCATTAAAATCTTTCATTCATTCATTCACACCCTCTTTGTTGCAGGTGTGGTGCTGCTACAGGTACGTTGCTGACAGGGGTATAGGTGACCTGTCAGTACCTTTTCCTTTGACTTTTTTTGAATTTTATTTTTTGCTTTTTCAATAAAAAAATTTGTCTTTTTTTTAATTTAAAAAAAGACTTGAATATTTTTTTTCCAAATAATAATAATTATTTTTTGAATGCAGCAAAAAATTAATTTTCAACTTTCACCTTGAAATTTGTGTCGTACTTTGTGCAGGTGGGTCTTATGGTTCACTTGTAAAAAATAATTGCCTCAAAAAATGACTTTCTCCAAAATTGACGAATTGATAGTCAATATTTAGGTTTTATGCCTTCTGAGTGCGATGGCTAGGTCCGTTTGGACTGAAAATGCACCTTTTGATGACTACCTTCTAGAACCTCTCTAAAAAAGCTCTTTCTTCAACTCTTCATAGATCTCCCATCCGGTGTCTAATTTGGACAAAACAAAAGACAATTTTGAATTTTTCGGCTACTCCGAACTCAATGGTGAGCTCAGAATGTCTCTAGGAAGCTCTGAAATACCTGCAAAAGAATGCAATAGAAAGGAATCCCCCTCAGAAATTGAAATCTCTATCAAGCATTTATGATTCTCTAGGCCATCATCGGATGTAAGAGAAGCACATACTTTGCTCTCAAGAATGGGTTGAAGAAATTGCTAACCCACAACTCACAACGAAATCTGATACCATGTTAGATTCGGTTGTGAAACCACCCAAGATTAGAATGATTGAAGGAAAGCAAGAAAAGAGATGAATAAACTCAACACTCCCATAGCACTAAACCAGCATTCCATAATGCTTGCCAAGGGGAGGGGTGAGTGTTGTTTATATAGCAAAATAATGGCAGATAATTCCAAGAGGAGTAAAAACTCCCATTCCCCATAATAGGTGGGAGGTTTTACCTACTTGGTAAATGCTAGATTACATGGTTATGCCTACTCAGGTAAAGACAAAAAATGGTTATGGAGAGGTGGCTAATAAATTCAAAAGAGGGTGTGAGTGACACATGTGAATGATGGATTTATGCCACATGTCCTCATCCTAACCATTCTAATATAACCTAAGCAAGCTTAATAATGTGTGTAGAAAAAAAATTCCCTAACCTAAGGAAAATAAAAAACCTACACCAACACTAATTTGGGGGACTTTGACCCACATGGAGGGTACCAGCCTCTTATGGAAGCCATAGATCCCTTTATGGGCTTTGACTAACAAGGGGCCACAACCCAATGGAAGCTAAGTTCCCATAGAACAATATGGAGACAATACTTCGGCCCTATTCAGCACTACCTTTACATTTTTTTATTTTATTTTCTCTTTTGTTATTCCACTTATTTTTTAAAAATGCATTGCTTTACAATATAATATGCAAATTGTCTATATTATCATAATATTTAATGCAAAACAAGGGAAAAACCATATACTCAATTATTATTTTCGTCACGACATAAGGGAGAAAACCCTATACTCATAATTTATTTTCGTCATGCACATTTGAAAAAAACTACTCCATTACCCTCAGCTCATAATTTATTTTCATTGTGCACATTTGAAATAAAGTACTCCACTAACCTTTAGTTTTAAAACTTTTTTACATTCTTTATTGTTCACAAATATTACATCTTTGCTATATTTATTTATTATTTTTAAAAGAGAAAATAAGATAATGATTATGTATGGAAAATAATTTTATTTATCTTTTTATTTTTCTTCATTTAAATAAAAACACACATATATAATTTTTTTATTCTTTAATGTTCAATTATAATTTAAACAGATTAATAAAATACATTTTTAAAAATAAATTTTATTGCACTCCATTAATCTTTAGTTTATATTTATTCATTCTTTTTAAAAGAGAAAATAAGATAATTTAAAATAAGATAATGATTCTCTATGGTAAAAAATTATTTACCACCTTCACTTTTCACTTTTTATTTTTTATTTTTTTATTTTATTTTTAAGTTTTTTTTGTCTTTTTTATTTCTTAATTTAAATAAATAAATATATATTTAATTTAATTTGTTTATACTTAAATGTTCAATTATAATTTAAATAGATTAATAATATATATTTTAAAAATCTATATAAATTATATCAAAATGAGGTGTCTATTTCACTACTTTAATATATATGTATGTTAGTTTATTTCTATAATTAAAAAAATATGGTCCGGCCAATATAATAGTTAAGATAAATGATCAAAACAAAATACATATACGTAACATTCTATAATCATGTATTACTTTGTGTATAGGATTGGATAGTCTGCTATGCACACCCTTTGCATTTTTCAAAAACAATTCTACTATTTTCGCCATGGTGTTGCTTGGTGTGAGGCCCTAGCTAGTGTCCCCTTTCAAGATTGATTCCTCTTTGTCAGCAGTTTCTGATGGGAAACCTACCTCTATTATAGGTTTTTCTAAGACTAAAGTTAAAGATTTATTATTTGATTGTGCCTTTCCTCAAGATGATGGAATTTTTTTTGCATCTCCCCATTTATAGTCAAATTCTTTTTTCTCATAGGAAAATCCAATCTTGTTCAAGGACAATTTGGTAGATGGGGGTTCCATTTCAAAATGGTACCATAAATACCCTACTACTTCAAGTTTGTGTTGTGTGGTGGATAGTCTAGAGGTTGATGTTCTAGATGAAATTATGGATGAGACGATTAAGAGCCTTTAGTTGTCTCTCATGGGAAAGTTTTCATCCTTCAGACCCAATATTGACCAGGTGTGTAAATGGATTGATTCAAACTAGACCTTGAAAGGGGGTGTGAATGTTAGTATCATGTCAAATGGTAATTTCCTTTTTAGTTTCTTTAACCAGGAAGATATGATTAAGACTCTTACTAGTGCCACATGGGCCCTAGACAATAATTTCAATAATTGTCTCTCTTTGTAAGTGGAAACCTCGTCTTGACCCCATGGTTGATTGGGCTCAACTACTCCTACTCAGATTATTCTTCCTAGTCTTCCCCTTAATTTTTGGAACCAAAAGGCTTACCATGGCATTGCTAAATCCTTTGGCTCCCTGTTAGTAGTTTAAAAGGTTATTTTTCAAAAATCTAGGCTTGTCTATGCAAAAATTTGTGTCAATGTGGTAGTTAATACATTCATGCCTTCCTCAATAACCTTCAAATCAAAATTTGGGTTATGGAGCCAAGTTATTGAGTATGAAAATGTAGGCCTTTTCTATCAATTTTATGGAAAGTTTGGTCATCTTAGTCATTCCTATAAGAAACAACAAAATAAAAAATATAAAAAAGAATTGGCGTTGGTTACTCCCTCCACTTTAGTGGGGAGATGGGGTGTTTCTTGAAAGAATAGGTTGAAATCGCCTCATTCTAAGTATTTTGTAGTTGTGGAACTAGAAATTCAACATGTTGAGTGTATTGGAGTTTGTACTAAGGAGATGACTCCAAATGGGTCCCCTATTGTGTCCCCTCATCCATCTCAGATTAAGTGTGTGACTGAGGATGAAACCCATAAGGGTGGGTTTGACCCTCCCCTACCTCCACTACATCCTTGAAGACATGTGTAGTTGATGAGGACACTTCAAGGAGAGAAAGGGAGCTTAGGGATGAATGGTTTCATGTTTCAAAAAGGAGAAAATCTTCTGGAAATAGAAATCTCAGGTGCAATGGCTTCATAAAAGAGACATTCAAATACCAAGTTATTTCATCAATCAACTCTAAAAATAGAAAACGAAATTCCTTCCAAATCTCTTGTTAATTAGAAGGGTGACACTCTGACTAGTGATGAAGATCTTGTTGCTCAAGCCATTTCCAATTTTAAAACTGTTGGTGGAGTTCAGGACCCTCCCTTTTGTGAGATTGAACGTTTCTGGAAGTCATCCCTACAATGGTTATTGATATGGATTTAAAGGAGCTGAGAAAAATGGTGTCATTGCAAGAGGTCAAGACTATTGTTTTCTCCTTTGAAGCTTATAAATCCCCAGGTCCATATGGCTTCCCACCTATATTTTTTCAAGATTTTTGGGACATCCTTTCAATAGATTTGTTAAATGCAGAAAAATATTTTTTCAAATTGAGAAGAATTCTTCACCAAATCGATTCTACCTTTTTTTGTTTTAATCCAAAAGAAAGTGGATGAAACTTCTATGCAAGATTATCGTCCTATCAACCTATGTAACACTATGTATAATTTTTTCTCTAAGATCATTGTTAATAGGTTGAAAGGGGTGCTTGATAGGATGATCTCGGTGAACCAAAAAGTCTTTTTTAAAGGTCGTCAAATTTTGGATGCAGCCATTGTTTCCCAAGAGTATATTCACTCAACAAAATATTCTAAGAAACCAGGCATGGTCCTAAAATTAGACATTTTGAATGCTTTTGATAGAGGTTTCTTTTCATCATCCTAGAAAATTTTGGTACTGGTGGGATTTTTTAAAAATTAATCAAAGAATGTGTTTCTACTCCTAGTTTCTCTATTTTATTAAATGGTTTCCCGAAAGAACTCTTCTCATGTGGTAAGGGTTTAAGGAAATGTGACCCTCTTTTCCCTTATCTTTTTATAATAGTTGCTAAATTTTTGGGATGTAACCTTCAAAGAAGTCTAGACAAAGGTTTACTTCAAGGAATCAAAGTGTCTTCTTCTCTCCCTCTTGATTCCCATCAGTAGCTTGTTGATGACATGATTCTCTTCGGTGTGGCCTCCATTATTGAAGCTGCTAATTGGAAATCTATCTTGTAGGGCTTGATAAAGCCTTTGGTCAACACATTAACTATGCTAAAAGTAAGTTGTATTTCTTTAATTTAGATTAGCAGCTCAAGGATAAGATTATAAGAATTCTGCAATTTTAGGAAGTTGTCCTCCCAGATGCCTACCTGGGGCTCCCCTTGAGTACTAAAAAAACCCCCAATTCTTATTGGAATGGTATAATTGAGAGGGGCCAAAAAAATCTCATAGGTTAGAAGGGTAAATTGTTGAGTCAAGTTGGTAAAGTTTAGTTTCTTAAAACCTCCCTCAAAATATCCTAGTTTACTTTCTCTCCCTTTTTAAAATGTCATCTTATATAATTAATAAAATTGAGCAAATCCAAAGGACTTTCCTTTGGACTAGAACTGAAGAAAGAGTGAGGATTTCCTTGGCAAGCTGGGAGAAGGTCTACTCACCAAAGAAAGTTGGGGGCTTGGGAATAAGAAGGTTAAACCTATTCAATAAAGGCCTCCTTTCAAAAATTGGCTAGTTCTTCATTCAAGGGAACAAGGTTTGGGTCAATATTATTAAAGCTAAATGTATGGGATAATTATGATCCCTGTTGTTTGCTTTCTTCCTAGGACTAGCCTAAAGGATCAGCCATATGGAATAAAATTTTGAAAATAAGGAGTACTTTAAATCAATACTCTGGATGTAGGGTGGGGAATAGAAGAAAAGTTAGATTTTGGGACGATCCTTGGGGAAATAGTCTCGTGCTTTCCATTGTTATCTAGTTGAACTAAATTAAACAAGATCTTATGTCTTAATGGGATCTTTCTTTATGATTATGTTGATTGGGGAGGACAGACACTAAAGTGGAAAAATTATAGACAACATGTGTTTGATTTGAGGGATTTGTGAGGGGGGTAATTAGCTAGTATGTCTTGATTCCTTCTCTATCTTGGATTCTCTCATTGGTGACTATCTTCTATTTTTTCAAAATAGTGAAGATGTTTGGGTTTGGAGTGACAACCCATTTGGGGAATTCTCGGTCAAAGTGACCTATACACTAAATTGGAACAACCATCCCTTACCCCACATAATTTTAATTAGAACAAATAATGGAATGCAAAATTAAAATTACAAAGACTAATTGCTTTTGGTGGTCTATAGTGCATGAAAAAAATTCACAATTGATGTCCTTAATAGAAAAGGATTTCAATTTGTTAACAAGTGTACTCTTTGTTATGAAGCCTTTGAAAGTATCATTCATCTGCTATTTCAATGCACCTTTGTGAGAGGTTTGGTCTTTGGTTCTTGGTATTCTATTATTTAATTGGGTGTTTCCTCTTGATCTTAAGGATCTTATTTATAAATGGAACTACCATCCTTTCATATATCCTATTATTGTTGAAATTTGGTAGTAAATCCCCTTGTGTGTCTCTTGGAACCTGTGGAAAGAATGAAATAACAAGATATTTAGAGAACAATAAAGAAGCATCATGGAGGTCATCTTGAGTACAAAACAACAAGTTTAGGATAATATAAATTCAATTTTTTTGGCCTCTCCAAATTAATACCTACCTATAAAGATATTAGAATTAAACATAACTAATGAATTAAACAAGATTTAACTAGAATTAATTGGGCCAACATTTTGAGTAGAAGAATGACTATTTGGACCCCTCCCATTGCAGGTTGGACCAAGCTTAATTTTGATTGATTTTCAAAGGGAAACTTGGGCGATGTTATTGCTATTGGTTTAATAAGGGACTATAGGGGGGTTTGTATTGAAGGATATGGAAAATGCTTGGGGATAGGAACCAATAATGAAGCTGAAGTGACTATTATGTGGTGGGGTTTGAAGAGGGTAAAAGAAAAAGGTTATTAAAAATTCACCATTGTTTATCACTCCAAGTTGATTATTGGCTTGCTCAAAGGTACCATTGAAGCCCCATGGAAGATTAATAATATGATTGAAAATTCAAAATGAATGTTGGCAAGCTTGGACCAATTTATCTTGAAACATACTTCTAGGGAAGGGAATAATGTAGTGGATTTTTCTTCTAATGTTGGGCTATCGTATTTTCAATAGAAAATTTGGAATTTCAAGGATCTCCCTCAAAGAATCAAAGAATGTGTCTTTGAGGATTATCTTCGACTCAACAAGTTGAAGATTAATCATCTTAGCATTAATAAATATAATGATTAATGTAGTCATTAGGACTTTTGGCACTTAGTTTTGAAATTTTGAATTCAAATTTTATGATGATGAGTTCTTAGAAGAGGATGGGGAACAAGGATCAAACAAGTATCCTTTTTCTAGCCAACTTGAGGAAAATTTTATTCTACCTTTTTTTTATTATCTATTGTATCCTACTCGAATATCTTGTTGAACAATGTGAACTACTTTGACATGAGTAAGGGTGTAAGATGTAATAATTTAAAGGATTTATTTTTTAAAGACAGGGACAAATTCAATATGACAAAGGATATGAGGCTTAATGAATTAAAACAAACGTGTATTAAAGATTTAGTTCTAAATGGGTATTGGTGTAATAGTGGGGAGGCCCTCCAAATGATTAACTAGACATTGCTTGGTTGGTTTCATATCTCATATCCCTTGATGGCATGATTATTTTTAAATGCCTTTATTTTTTTGCAAAATGAGTTGAGGCTTTACACAAGCCCTAGGTCTTTTTCAAAGATCAATATGATTTTACATAAGATTAAGTTCACATCAGCTTCTGCTAATGGTATCATTAAACAAATTTGGTGAGCTTTCCAAAAAAAGGGTGTTTTTTTATTTGGCTAATTTTATGCCTATCATTTTATCACATAGCTCTTATTCTAATTCTAGAACTTGACTTGATTTTTTTTTTTGGTTGATAGTGATTGTTGGAGTGGGGTTACCATGCTACAGACAATTTTGAGAAGAAAAACACAGGGTTGCGAAAAGAAGATAGGGGGACCCAGAAAGAGATTTGAGCCATTGTCTTTTGTGCTACTGAGACAAAATGTGGAGTTGTGGAAGCTTTTCAAAGAAGTAGGCATGACACCCTTTTTCTGGTTATTAAGGGTTTTAATGATGACCCTACCTCCAAATTCTTTAATTCATGGAGGGAAGACAAGGTAAATATTGGGAGTATATAAGCTTTTAGGTTACCCCAAAGTTAATCACAAATGCTATGAGGTTGGAGTGTAGGGAATTAAAGCTTACCAAAGTGAGTAATGGGAATTAGCAATGCTTCATAGATAGCTTTCTAAAAGGGGATGAGAAAATTAAGAGGATCCATAATGGATATGATCATTGCAAACTTTCAGCTCCATATGGTATGGCTAGCATTCACATTATGAAGTATTTCACTTTAGAAGGTAGGTACACTACTGTGCATGGTTACCATTTTCTATTTTTGAATCATATTAGGAGGAAAGAAAAAATCAATATTCCTTTTTTTCTACTCTCTTCTCTTCAATAGTTTAAATCCAAAGGGGTCTCTCCCCCTTTGCACTAGGGTTTAATACAAAGACTTTACAATTGTCTTTCCCCTAAACCCTTTTCCAAGCCTTGCAAGTTCTATGGAGCCATTATAGATCAAACACATGGAGGAGCATCCTCAATTTCTCCAACATAAACCTAGCACTAGTAAAAATAAAATTTTGACCACCTAGAACTTTGTTTCTTTGTCAAAAGTTGCTCTCTCACAAACTATTGTTTTGCATGACCCCTTTGTTCAAAGAGTTAAGTCTGCCTCTCCCTCTCAAAGGAAGAAATCTTTTCAAAACCCCTATTTTGAAATACCCTCCCGTTGGAATTGAGTAGACTACCCCTCCCCCTCAAGTAAATAAAGCCCTTGCTAAACCTTTTAGTACCAAACATAAATCCTCAGTAACTGATGAATTAAGAACTACAAAGATGGTTACTATTGAAATTATTGATGAAGGAGAGGAAGGTTATGTTGAGGATTCTAGTAGTGGCAAGGGGGAAATAAGGTCAACCCAATTGGCTAGCCAAAATATTAAAGGAAAAAATCTTACTTTTGAAGAACATGATGAAGGGTCATCGGATGTAGAAGCATTAGAATTAAACAAAAAAGAACTAGAAGTTGTGCTAAGGGAGGACCATGGGCATGACACAACTAGTATGGAAGAGGAGGTAGAGGAGGATTTCCAAGAAGAGGAAGAGGAAAATGACTTTGAGGGGAAGGAAATGAATACAGTCTTGGAAGAGGATGAGGCATGCATGGACAAGGACCAAGAAGAAGAAAAAAATAAGGTAATTGTAAGCTTTGAGGAAGAAGGGGAAACTGCGAGTGGGGCCCTCCAGTAATATAAGAACAAGATTGATTCTCTGCATGACAAAGTCAACAGATTGGATAGTGCCTTCAATAGCTTGATTTCCATCACTTATGGAATCATGAATAAAGCAATTTTTGGTATATTTCTAGAATGTCAAAGGTAAGCAAAGTGAAATGTAGAATGAATGCAAACCAAGATGCTAAAATTCCGAATGAAGACAATGTTGGTGATGAGGTGGATCCCTAGAGAAATGATTTGGAACTGTTAAAAAAATAATGGGACCTAATTAACTGTCAAAAAGAGTAATTTGGTTTTTTGTTGTTTCTTTGTTTTGAGGGCCTAAGTACCTTTCTCTTGTTGGCCCGTGTGCCCTCTTGTTTCATGTTTTAGGCTAGTTCATCTTTTGTGCTATTTTTTTAGTTGGCCTATAGACTTAATTTTGGTTTGAACTGGTGGCTGGATGACCTGCTTTAACATTGTTGTTTTGTTTTATTCGAATCAGAACTCTTTCCTTACTTTTTAATAAAAACCTTTTATAATCATTAAAAAAAAATAGAAATAAAAATCCATAATTATAAATGTGATAAAACATGCCAAAAAAATTTCTCAATATTTGAAACAACTTTATAAAATTTCCTCAAGCATCTCGAACAACTTTCCACTACCATGTCACCCTAGCCAATCACAAATAAGGTGAAAGCAAGAACTATGTAAATAAAAAATACAAAACCTTTTTTAACGGCGATAAAAACGGCATTTTGGAGAACCTGCTAGAGGCATCACAGATGTTTTTTTAATCTTATGTGCCAGTTGGCATGAATTATATTTCATTTATCTTTTTTTAAGAAGATATAATTTCGCTCGTCCGAAATCTACCTAATGCTGAGAAGTTTTCTCTTCACAAATTAAACAATTTTGTGTATTGTCTATATTAGTACACAAATTTCTTTATCTGCAATGAGATAGCAATGCATTTTATAGCAAAATTGAAATCACAAGAAGATTTCAAGTTTGCTATAAAATGCATTGCTATCTCATTGTAGATAAAGAAATTGGCGTGGAGTTGAGGAGCACAGAAGAAAGAAGAATCGACATAAGAAGAAAAGAGAATTCATTTATAGGTATAAATATATCGCAGATGTTAAAACTGTTTTACAATGAAATAAAGTTCTTAAAACAGGCATTTATCTTTTAGAAGAAAATTGAGTTCAGTGATCGACATAATTTGTATTCCTTTACAAATTTAAAATACTTTGAAGTTTTGATCAATTGATTTTAAATATAATTAGATCCATTTGTAAGGTTTTTAAGAATTATATTTATTAAAAAGTAATATATATTTTTCTGAATCTGCATGAATGTAGAACTTCCATGGCAAGAGCCAGGGAGAAGAACAAGAAGGCAAAGGGAGGCCATTAAAGAAATCTGTGAGTATATTTAAGTTGCCTGATTAACAATTTCAGTTTACTTGTAACCTAAACTACATTTTGATTTAAATTAGCTTAATCAACAAATAAAAATATAATTGGATCCATTTGTAAGGTTTTTAACAATTATATTTATTAAAAAGTAATATATTTTTCTAAATCTGCATGAATGTAGAACTTCCATAGCAAGAGCCGCGTAGAAGAACAAGAAGGCAAAGGGAGGCCATTAAAGAAATCTGTGAGTATATTTAAGTTACTTGATTAACAATTCTAGTTTATTTGTAATCTAAACTACATTTTAATTTAAATTAACTTAATCAAAAAATAAAAATATAAAAATTTCCTTACATATAATACCATTTTATTTTTTGTTCTTTGCTCTGTCTTTTTTTTTTTTTTTTCTGTTTTCAATCTGCAAGCTTTTCTTTCTTTTCTAGCCAGATCTATGCTTTTTACAGATTCAATTTTGGATCTCAAAAAATCCTTTGAATATTGTAGGAAAAATAATTAAAGTAAGCACACATGTTTTTATTTATTCTTGCTACAAAACAATAGAGTTGAGCAACAAAAATTAAAGAGAGAAAAAAAAACCGCTGCTCGCCAAAGCCTCTTTGAAATGATTGGGATTTGGGTTTGGAAACTATTTATCTTTCTCAGTCATGAGTAGTGTAGATTTTTTTCAATATATGTAAAATGTTGTTTTTTATCTTGTGGTGCTTTTATTCTAGTGTGCATGTTTTTTTTGGCTGAGTGGGTTTTACTTTTATTTAGATGAGATTTTATGCAGACAATTTTATAAGAGAATATAAATTCAATTTTAATTGGAATTGAATTTATATTCAAACTTTTTTATTTTTCAGAAGAGTATTGTTCTAAAAATACTATAACAAAAATAATAAATTACTATTAAATTCAAAATAAGTTTACAAATTGATACTAAAAAATATTAGAATCTTAGTTTTAAGAGTTCAAACACAAATTTATTTTATAAAGAAAAACATATTTATAATTGTATATTCGATAATATTCTAAATTTAACATGTATTTCTATGAAAAAAGAATATTCTAAAATTATATAGTATAAATTAAAATATTATATTACATTTATCTATGATATTTTTATAGTTTACTAATAACTTAAAGTGTCGTATATATTGTTATATCAAAATATAGTAAGTTAAACAATATAAAAATAATAAATTTTAATGTTCTAGAATATGATCTAATTTTTTTTTTAAAGTTTACAAACCATCAAATTTTAAGCCTTCTTGAGAGTAATGTTTGATTTAGTAGAAATACATGAGCATTTATTTGATGAATCTAATTAAGTCTTATAAAATATGTAGAGAAAGATGTATATTCAAGGATACAGTCCTAATTAGTTAATCTCTATCATTAGTGTTGAGGGCATTTCAAGTTAATTTTGAGGATAGGGATGAATAAGTTGTGAATGAATCTAATACAAACTAAAAATTAGGATAATGCTACACAAAAACACATGAAATATCTTCCTAAATAAGTTATCTTTATTGAGTTATGTTGAGTTGATTCCAACAAGAAGTTGAACCCTTCCATATATTTTATTTCTCATCTTGTGTCTTCACCTTGGATGCAAAATTAACCCTCAAACAAAGCTACCTATCTAAAAAGATTTTAATATGAACAAATTCAAAAGAAAAAATGGCCGTGCGGGTACTATGATACATAATCTTTATTGAATATCCCTATGCCATCTCTAAGTTCATCTTGCAACAATCATTTCCTTCTTACGAGAATTCTAAAATCTAACCAATTCTTAAGAATTGTAAAACTTCACAGTGAACAATAAACATGGGTAAATGCAAGCCTTAATTGTTGAGGATATTTGGTTTGATTAAATACATCAATGAATACTTTCCTTGCATATAATAATTGTGAAGTTTAGCAATTTTATGTTGAAAATAAACATTTAAATGGTTGCTAAAATAGGTGACTATGTTAGGGGTTAAATAGGAACTGAATGGAAGATTAGGTTCTTAAGTAGTCCATGAAAAAAATAAAAAAATAGAAAGGAAGATGTAGTATTATGAATCACTTTTAAATTTTAAAAAAATAGAAATTTATGTTTGAAAATGCAACTTTAATAAGGCATCCTAGAATGGACTAGGTAAGAAACAATGAAATTCAGAATAAGGTAGAAATCTCAAGATAAAATATATCAATTATGTTGGTAACCTATTTTAATGTATCTAGTTTCTCTGTGCTTGGTTTTATTCATCCATTATTAATAACTAATCCAATAAATCTCTTGCTGGGTCCCTAGAAGAATTGGGGTTTCTCTGCTCAATGCCTTATACCATGACCTTTCCTTAGATGATATTAGCCCCTTTTAGGTTTTCAAAATTTTAGGGACATTGGGACATGTATATATTTTCTTGGTTCCTCCAATTCCTTTAGTCCCCACATGAGTGAAAAATGTACTAAGTTTTAGGTTTGAAATTCTAGGCGGTTCATAATGTGAATGTGTAGTTTATGTTCTACACTTTAAATTTGATCAAATATGATCAAGCTTGTTTTGCACATAAGAAGTGGATAATCTCTTTGTACATATTTTTTGCATTCAAGAGATTGAAAAGTGCCTAAAAATGTAAAACATATAGACAATGATAATAAAATGAGAAATATAATTTGAAAAGATTACGTTAAAAAAATAAAATGTATATATAAAATTATTTATACCACTTTTATTTTTTATTAATTTTATAAAAACCATATTATTATATTAATTATATACAAAGTAATTAATAAAAAAATAAAATTTACAATTAAAAATAAATTATTACCTTAAATTTTCAAATATTAAAAATTATTTGTATTAATTATATTTTTTATTTAAAAAATTAAATGTATAAAATCATATTGAAATATTTTTTAACTAAATACTATTAATTGTGATTTAAATATTAGAAAACAAATATTCAATAACTTTTAAAAGTTAAAAAATTATAAAAAAAGTTAAAAAATTATAAAGATAGATAATAATTATATAGTTCCCATTAGAATGAGTGGGATCTAATCATGCTAGAAGGATGCCAAGAATAAAATGGGAAACCCTAAATGATGATCTTAAAAAACTAAAATCTTTTTAAAAATCCTTAATAATTCAACTATTACCTTTTTTGGTAATATATTAACCTGCACGCAAAGTGTTAGAAAAACATAGTACAAGTCAATTGTGATGGATGCTACAATTTTGGTGCAAATCCAAAAATAATATTTTTCAAGACATAAGACTACAACATAACCTTAAGGAGTAGTTGTCAATGTTTGATTGAAGGCATCGTGTATAATTGTTTTAGAATTTGAATAATTTTGGGGGGTTTAGTAAAACTTGTGGAACAAGATCAAACATTTTTTCTACTTTCTATTAAAAAAAATTATATTGTTAACATGTCCTTTCTTTTGATTATGTGCATGTGGGTGTTTGTTGATTTTTTTAGGATATTCTTTTGATATAATTTTGTTTGAGTTCAGAGTTTAGTTTTTTTTTCTTGGTAAAATTTCCAACCCATTCAAAATCTCAAACCAACTCTGCATGCAACATTTTCCTCAAGAATCTTATTGCCACCTCTGGTTGCATCTATGTTCACGCAACGTGTCACCTTTAATGTCCAAAATGAAGGGGAAGAAGGTTACTTCCTCACTTGGCACCAAAATATGGTCCAAGTCATGGGACCTAGGAATACGCAGGCCAAAGGAGGCAACATCTATCACCTCTTCCAACCTACCTAAAATTTTGGGAATAAAAAGCTTGCATGTCATTTCCACCACCTCCACTTTCAGAGTGTCCAGGTCTAGTAGTGTCACCAAAAAAATTGAGGATATGTTTGAGTCAAACCTATACCACTCGTTTGACACCAAACATTATTGTTAGAGGGCCAAATGTTT
This sequence comes from Sequoiadendron giganteum, assembly GCA_007115665.2. Lineage (NCBI taxonomy): Eukaryota > Viridiplantae > Streptophyta > Pinopsida > Cupressales > Cupressaceae > Sequoiadendron > Sequoiadendron giganteum. The sequence continues at coordinate 757,096,453 of CM021102.1, read as the reverse complement.
GTCTATGGGTTCTCACAAGGCTGATTGGAGTATCCATATCGCTTTGTAGAAACACAAAAATCCCTTGAGACAAAATTCACACAATAAATTTAGAGTGCTTTACTAATTTGGTCGCACAAATTTCAAGTCATACTCATGTATGAGAAAGCACCTCTTAGAGTGTGTCAATAAATCTTGATAAAATTTAATTGTACACGTACCTGGTTAGTGATGATGATTTCCAATCTTCACATGCACTTATAATTGGTGATGAATCTAATAGGAAAGGAGAAGTTTTTGTCCTAGTGTTTGAGTTACCAACCTTTAATTGCTTCCTCTCTATTGAGGGGAAAGGAAAATAAAGAATAGAGTAATAAAACAAAAAAAAAAATTATATTGATCAAGTTAATAGACAACTACTACTATTTTTATATATAGATGTTTATAACAATGTGCTTTATTTTGTACTAGCAAAGCTCAAAAACCTTTTGGACAATAAATTTGTTGACACATAAAAAATAAATCTATTTTTTCCTCTATATAACATACAGTTCAAAGAAAATTGAGGTTTATATTATAATACAAACTACCTAGAAAACTCTCAATAGAGCATATACCTTTTTCCATACAAAGGTAGTACTAAAAATTAAATATGCATAATATTTTACATAAGAAAAGGGATTGAAGTGAAAGTCAACCCATTCAGAGGAGAGGCTATCCATACTAGCAATACAAGGATCTTGAAGCAGGTAAAAGAAAGATGGGACTAAACAGGTGAATGGGTTAGTTCTATTAAATGTTTCCCATGTTGAGACTTGGGTATTAACATAAAACATGACAATAGTAGTTGGGATTATAATTCCAAAAAAATATGGAATCTCTATTTAATGTTCATATGAGAATCTTGAGCCTATCTAATGGCATTCCTTTCCTTCTTGTGTATATTTTAATGCCCATCCAATGCCTTAGAACTATAAAATATTTTAGATAAAAATGAGCATGACTAAATGAAAACCTCCAAGGACTCAACATGATTAGAAACTGATGTAGGAGCACCCATAGTCATCGATAATCTTGCATCAACCAAAAATATTTCCTTTCTTTGTTTTGTATTTCCAATAAGGACTAATGTGTGGGGAATTAATTACTTTTAATTTCCAAATATTTTTATCTTCCCCTATGATAATTTGTAATTATAATTTTGGAGGTGTATTTACTTTAGAAAATGTTTCTAGAGAAACCTAGAGGAATATTCCATCCTACACATCCATTTAAAGATGGGGACAACTCATCAATGCATGCTCTTGCATGTTGCGGTGCCCAAGTTTGTATGTTGGTGCATGTTCTTTCATGGTATTGTTAGAGCTATCAAAGAATAATGAAGCACACCAAATAAACCAAACTTTATTAGCCATGGGTTCAGTGCCGATGTGAGAATTGAGTAATTTTTATTATTTTATGATTTATTCTCCAAAAGGGGTTTGGGTTTTCCAAGGAAATATACATGCATGTTGTTTAGGGATATCACAGTGGTATTCTCATCCTCAAAATTCTATATATTGATGCCTTGTCACTTTGAGAAGTGCACATTTTGGAGTTGAAGTTTTTCATAATAGGATGTCGCTAGATTTTCCAGAGATTGTGATTCCATGTTTTCTTTACATATAATGTAATCAACAAGCCCATATGATGAAGAATGTGATGCAATTTCCTTTTATTTCAAAGAATAGAAATCCTAAGCTTCCTTCTTGCATTTGTTTTGTACAATTTGTGGTGTGGTTGTTGTTTCACATTTGGGGGTGGTATAGTTCTTGGAGAAGGATACCAAGACTCCATGTTTTTGCAGGTTGAAGGTGTTTGGACAACAACAAATGAACTTGAAGGTTGCAGTTTTATTGCAAAAGTGGTTTTCAGAAGAGATTATGGGTTGAAAGAGCTAGAAGCTTGTGAAAGAATCTAGATTTAGAGAGACCATTTGCATTTTGATTGTTTCTCTTATATTTCAATCTTATGTTAGATTTGTAATGATCTACATAAGCCCATATGGTTGCACACAATCTAATTCTAGATATGTTTTACAATTCATGAATTTTCAGGAGATTTGAATGAACAAAGAAGAAATATTTTTTCTAGGATTTTGTTTTTGTTTCAAGTTTTTTTGAATGCATCTTATGTTGATGGGAATTTGTGTATGAGGCCTAGTTTTCCCTTGCATTAGTGATATATAAGAAGTAGTTCCTAAGTGTGCAAGTAGAAGCACTGATGTGAGGTAGTTTACACCAGGACTTGGGGGTGGAATGTTGAGGATTTGTAAACAGATCATCGAGTGAGGTAGTTTACACCAAGATTTGGGGGTGGAATGTTGAGGATTTGTAAACAAATCATCGACTGAGGTAGTTTACATGTGCAAAACCTGAGGGTTTTGAAAATTTACATTAAAGATTTGTGAGGCCTTAATGATGAAAAAGAGGAATAACAAAATGAATTTTGTCATTGGATGGATTCCAAGGTTTTCTGGACTTGAGAAAATCAGAGTGAGGCTTCAAAAAGTTAGAGAAGAATATGTGAGGGTTGAAATGATAAAGATGAAGCAACAAGTGAAAGAAATGGAAGAGGAGATTGAAAGGATAAAAAAAGAAGAGAGGAGAGTTGGAGGTAATTGTGATTATCTTTCTAATTATATTTTGATTACAGGAAAGAAAGATGATGCAACAAGGTATCATGCATGTGGCACAAAAGAAGAAGAAGAGGATGATATGAAGAAATTGATGAACCTGAAGATGAGACATGTCTTGTTGAAGGTATAATGGTATTGGTGGAAAATGAGGAGGTTGTGTGTGCAAAAGAAGAGGTTGCAAAAAAATTTGATATGATGGACTGTGAGTGTCCAAAGTATGATGAGGTGATTCACAAGGAAGGAGGAGATCTCCTACTACGAGAGGAGATAAGGAAGATAGAAGAATTATTTTCAACCAAAGAAAGTGTAGCAATTGTTCTAGATGAAGATGTTGCGGTTACAACAAGTAAAGAGGGTAAATAATATTTATTATCAATAAAAGTAGAGTGACTTGCAAAACTTACCAATGGAGGTGAAAAAGATAAATATTGCAGCAAAGGACAAAGAAGACAATGTTGGAGCAGAAAAGAATGATGAGGTAAATTTTGATTTTGATTTAAAAAATAATGATTATTTACCTTCTATAGAAGAGATTGTAGTTTTAGAAGATGAAGTTATAGTTTCAGATTGGTATGTGGATGTTGCATGTTTTTTCATAGAGGTTGTAGATGATGGCACGTGAGGAACTTGGTGGAGGTGAACTCAGTTTGTTTTGGGTTGGATCCCATGAAGAAGGAAATAAAGGAAGAAGATATGTGGATGAGGAGGATAGTCCATGTTGGATATAAGACCATGAGAGGAACCCGAAATAGAGTGCATATTTGGTCGAAGAGGATGCAAAATTTCTTGGCTAAGTTTTGGAAGAGGTAGAGGAAGAAATTCTTCTATCTAATTTTCAGTGTTGTCTAGTTTGTTGAGGATTTATTACAATCTAAAAGGGTGGTACTACCACTCAACTCCATTTTTTGATCCATATTCATAATTTTTTTCTCACTAAAAATTCATCCATCCAAAGGAGTCCATAAGCTCCCAAAACATAAACAAAACCAATCAAGCATATGTTAGAAGGTGTTGCAAAGACGATTTCCATTGCACCAAAGATCAACCTATTAATGCTCAATACAACGGCCAAAGTTAATGAATTATCCACGAGAGATGGTTAAGCCATGTCATGAACCCGACCACTATGTTGCATTGAAAAAGGAGACTAAGGGCACACCTTGCAAAAATCCCCCTAGCATAAGTGAGGGGTTCAAACCCATGACCCAAGCTCTAATACCAATTGTAGCAAAGATAGTTGTTGTTGCACCAAAAGATCGACATGTTAATGTATGATACAACTACCAGAGTTAATGAATCCATGAGAGGCAGTTAAGCCATGTCACAAGCCTGAGAGCTGTGCTACACAACAAAAGGAGACCAAGGGTGCACACCTTGCAATAGAAGGTTGTTCTAAATTAGATCAATGTTTCAAAACAATAGTTTGCTAATTATTGAGTTTGCAAGTTTTCATGATTGCAAGCCCTGGAAGAGAGAACTTTCCACTTTCTAAAGTTGTCTTGTTCTCTCCCCATCAAACTTCTATTATTTTCCTATCAAATCTTTGCTTCTCTTCCAATCAACCCCACAAATGGTTTTGATTTTCCAATTAAAAATACCCCCTCCTCTCTTATTTTAGGGTAGGTTGATTATTATAAATTTATAAATTCATGCCTTCCTCTCTTGTAGATAGCATTCCCTAGTGAATTTCCTATCTAAGATCAACCTTAGAAATTTCATCCCATGTTAACATTATTATGCTTATACAAGACTTTGTGAGCATTTTTATATTTTTGTCCAACCTTCTAAGCTTCAATCATTCCACCATTAGTATTATTTCAATATCCATGTCTTCTTTCTTATCATCAAGTGGAGGAATCAATTATTAGAGAGGAAGATACACATTACACTAGATTTTTTGAGGACATAAGCCAAGCATTGATGCTACTCATTATTTTAAAAATTCTTTATTTTTCTTTGGAAAGGCTATTGGATTAGTGAATAGAAACACTCTTTCCCTTGGGAAAGTTAAATTGTTATTCTCTCTTAGATTAAATATTTATTTCATCACTAGATATAGATTTCATTTTTAGTATATTAGATTATATACATTTGGCTTCTACTGGATTGAGTCACATTAAAAAGATAGAAAATACCAAAAAATAGAAATCCATATTAAAGAAAAACCATCCTATTTTTGCACTCATTGATAATTTCACTATTTTTAAAGTAGATAATTAAAGAACATATAAAAAAATAGGTGTATAATAAATGAAGGAATAAGTTGAATGTGTTAGATTTGTGTGTAAAGATAACATAAAACTAAATATATAAAGATGCATGTGTATAAATATGGATAAAATTCTAGGGGAAGGAACCCAACCTTACATAAAATAATATCATTTCTAATTATCTATACTTATCAAAATATTTCCTCAAAATAAATACAAAATTAAATGAGAAATGACATAAATATGTAAATTTTATCATTACTATAATAAACTAGATAAGAATAATTTACTCCCACAAAATGAAAGATATTATCCAATCAATGTAATATACCAAAATAATTTACTGAACTATAAAGAAAGAAGATATCACCAATCAACATGATATACCACATGAATGGTCATTGAAACAATTACATAGACATTTCACTCTTCAAATTATATTGAGAGACATTCTACTATCACAACTGAGAGTAGAAGTAAGAACCCATTTACATAAACACCTACAAATAAAAAATCTTATATAATATAAAAAATATTTTTTTCTAGATATTTGAGATAACTTTCCACAACCATGTTACATAAGAAATCATGAAACCTTACATGACATACTATGAATAAAATTTCCTAAGAAATTTAGGGCAACTTTTCACTATTGAAAATGATCATATCATACAAAAATAGATCTATTTTTGTCAATGACATTGTTAGTGCCATCAAGGCATATTTAGTGATGATAATAATTATGTTTTGCACTACCTATGAGAGGTTCATTTGCATTGGATTTGTGGAGCAAAAAATAAAGAAGAAATGAGCATGAGAAGGAAAGGCAATCCATTTACAAGTATGCATATATTGTAGATGTTGAACATGTTATACAATGAAATAAAGCTCTTAAAACATAAATTCATCTTGTAGATGAAAATTGTGAGTCTAGTTATCAATTGGTTTTGTATTCCTTTATAGATTTAATACACTTTGAAGTGTTGATCCACTTATTTTAAATATAATTATACTAATTTGTAAGGTTTTTAACAATTATATATATTTGAATTTGCATGAATGTGGAACCTTTAATGGCAAGATTTGCAAAGAAGAATATGAATGTCTAGGGAGGTGATTCAAGGAATCTATGAGTATATTTCAGTTGTCTTATTAATAGTTTCAATTTACTGGTAAGCTAATTTTTTTTCTTTAAATTAGCATAATCAAAAAATAAAAAATAAAAAAATCTTTCGACATATTATAACAATAAGCACATGTGTTTATTTATTTTTTATCTATATGAGAAGAATTCGAGTTTTCATAGAAAGAATTGTGTTTTAGAGGCATTATAATATCTAGATTGTCTATCAACAAAAAGAATATTAACGATGGAAAATCCCTTCTTTGGTTCAAAATGTGGAACTTTACCACAAAATGTAGAGACATAATTATTCCCTAACTCTCATGGGTTATCCATAATAGATATAAAATTTTATTCGAGAATGATTCTCGAAATGGTCATTATCCTCTTTCCATGAGGGAAGAAATTTAGGAAGCTTGTAAGTTCTTCAAAGAAATTTGGGGATATAAAGTAAAATATTATCTTAAATCATGTGAGGGACACATCTCCAATTGTAAATGGAAATATTTTCAAAACGTCCCTTTTCTTGTAAATTAGGAACTCCCTCTGTCCAAATTTTTAGAACAGTGGGTAATAATGTTTTCAAATAATGAGGATGAGATTTCTTGGATGGTTTCTAGAACTAGAAACTATATAGTGGGTAAGTGTAAGAAGTTGGGTCCACATTTAAGGGAATTGTCATTTTTCAGCTCTAAAACATGTACCCATTTGTGTTTTTAGAATAAGTACCCATTTTAAAGTGGGTACTCATTCCAAAATGTTTGAAACTCATAATACATGTTTTTTATTTAGATTTAGGCTCAAAAAAGACATGGTAACCCAACCCTTAGACTTGGACCTACAAGTACAAAGTCATGTTAATGTCAAGAGAAAAAACTAACTTTGGCAATATGGATGAGGAAGTTTTTCTTAAAATTGTTTTATGAAATTAAAACCTATTATATATTGGTAATGCATATTTTCCTTACACAGGATTTAAACCTACTTAGGAGTCCCTTGACACTTGCTCATGTGAGATGTCTAGTTAGTTAGGAGTCTTTAGAGATGTCGACTCACTTTCAATACCTCATGCTACTTTTGTGGTAGGAAAATTGCCACCACTCATGCATGAGGTGTCATGTCCTCATTTCATGGAGATCAGGTGCCTTTCTCTTATCTATTTATGCACACTTGTTTGGCTAATATACTTGGTTGACTTCATACATTTTTGCTAAATTGTTGATTGTGTTCGCTATTCACCTTCATTGTTTTCATGATCTTACATGGTATCAAAGCAAGGCATGCAAAACCCTTCCCAAAATCTTGCATGAAGCCTAACTAGAGTTTCATGCAATTTGACTTGCATGTAAAAGAAATCTCCATTGTGAGGTTCAAATTTTGAAGCAACTGTGTGTTTTGTTTGTAGAGTTATTTTTTTGGAAGTTGTGTTGGCAAAGAGGGAGCAACATGAAGATCACACTTTTACTCCTATAGAGGAGGGGATTCATTACTCCCAAGTTTATAGTACATAGAAGAGCCTAAACGGAGAGAATTAACCTCAACTACCTCATGACTATCTCAAGACTAAATAAGCTGAAAATGAAGGGAAAACTAAGCTCTTCTTTTTATGTTTTTTGATGGAGGTTTTCGGGAAACAGGTGAACAGACCACCAATGGTCTTAGGCTATAATATAACTAGCTCTTAGTCAGAGGATGCAAGCACATGAGTTAGAAAACAAGGTAACGTGTTGTCATCTTAGAGGCACACTAATATCTCATATGGATAGAGAACAAAGCTTATACATTGAAACTCATAGGGGGTGTTAACAACCTGAGAGTTTTAATCTAACAATTTAACAATAAATAAAGTACATGAAATTAAAGGAAAAAACAAGAAGAATACTATCCGCAAGCTCCTCATGAACAAAGCGTACCTACACACATAGCAAAAAAAAAGTGTTTTGGCTATTTTGGTGTTTCCACCTCCATAAATAGCCAATAAAACACAATATAGAGAAAATGATTAAAAAATGGAAATAGAAACAACTTATAGAATGAAAATATGATCTAAATGCTATTGTACAAACAAGACAATGCAAGTAAATAAATGTGTTACCCTCATTTTTACACACTTGGAGAAGTCAAGACAGGAAGGGGAGAGCAAGAAAAAATTCCTGACAACGAAAAAGGACAAAGGAATGTGTGAAGGTAAGGAAAAGGTGGTGGTTTCTTGTATTTTTAGGTTTATAAGGCTTAAATGATGTGATAATATAGGAAATTGAACTAGGTGTAATTTTATGCCATAAAATTTTGACCCCACTTTAGTGAACATATTGTTTGAAATGGAATTACTCTAAGAGGGGGGGGGTGGGGGTGAATCAGAGTAATATATTTTAAAAAAAAACTCTTATGACATAAAATGTAGATTTGAACCTTTTTGATCTTGATCAGAATGAGACATTAAATATGTATAAGAGAAGCTTCACTTTGAAAGATTAGACAGGTAACACAATCAATTATAAAACAACTCTTGTTAAAGCATGATGTATTTTGTTCATATAAGGCTAAATGAACAACTTTTTAATGCTTTCTTTTGCAAGGAAATTTAGACTTTCAAATGACTATAAATAACACTTAAACTTTGCACAATAACAACTGAACCAAGAGAATTTAGATGAAATTGAACAAAGATAAAGTATCTAAGCAATTAAAGAAACTAACTCAACATAAATGGCAGAAGGAAAGATTGTGCAAAATAGACATGAAACAATAAAAAAGAGAGACACAGAAAGATGCCGAGTGGCAAACCCTCTTGGGGTAGAAAAACCACTCCAAAATTCCTTGCATGCTTGATCTCAAAAACTAATTACAATATTGTTTTGAGCACCGACTCAATCACTAAAACAATCTGAAGCACCCACTTCAATAGGAGTACCAACTCCTTTTCAATGTTTCTTACTACACAAAATTTGCAAAGTAAGAACCTTACAATTGCACTATGTTTGCAATCATAAAATCTCTATAGAACAAAAATATATTTCAATAATCCCAATTACACAATGTACTGACTGTAACAGTACAAGAAAATAATCTCTCTCATGCAAATTTGGATATGATTCTCTGTTTTAGAAACTAGTGACAATATACAATATAGCGCTCTTTTTACTTTCTATCTTTCGACAAGTATTCACTCATTTTCTTTCTCAAAATCTCAACACCATAATGGCTTACTGCTATACATTTATACAAAGAGTGCAAAATAGCTAGACTTCTCAAAAACCCGTATCTACATATAACTAGGGTTTTTACAAATTTTTAAACCATGATACTCATAACGAGTTTTAATGATAAGGAAATAAGTTTTGATAACATCTAAAAAAGATAACACACTTGAGTAAAGCTCAGGTTTACACAAACTAAACCAGAATTCCAACAAAATATTAATTAACAAACCAGTTAATATTAAAACAAGCATAATGTCTCTCGAATTGACAAAAAAAATACCTATCATGGCGGCCAAAATGTTAGCACCTGATTGTGTAGAAACTTCATTACGGTCTCACTAATATTCTTCCAATCTTCAGCTCAAAAAGAGTCCACAATAGAAACTGCCACCCTCCAAAGCTCATATATCATCATACCTTTAGCTCGGGCCAAGTTCCTGCTCAAAATTGTAACAATATTTTCAATGGCAGTGCTAGGGTTAACTGAGTTTTCAAAATGAAACAAAACTTTTGTTTTACCCTATTTCCCTTTACCATCAATCATTTTGAATAAATGAATAATAATTTGGAATCCACAAACCGACAACATAATGCTACACTCAATTGCCATATCTTTGGC